>VMDO01011451.1:0-66777 GCA_007922755.1 Pedetes capensis | reverse complement strand
CCTCCTCCTCCTCCTCCTCCTCCTCCTCCTCCGTTGCTACCCCAGTCACCAGAGAAATGTTTTGAATGGGGGCGTCCTTGCAATTACAAAATCAAGTTAGTCAAGTCCCGGCTAACAACGTTAAACAAGACAGGCATTTAACCATATCCTTTCTGACACCTTTCACCAAACATTAACAGCTGCCACTTCCTGAGACCCCACCCTGGGTAGGTAGGTGGCACTTCCATATACCTCCTGTAATTTCCCAGTTCCTGGGAAGGTGAGTAACAGCCATGTTCCCTGAGTCACACAGCTCACAAGTCCTCAGTAGAAGTTATTAACACTAGAAGTCATCATATGGACCCAGAAGTTAACCAAATTTCTATAGAGAACAAATTCATGAGTAACCCTTAAGGCAATAATGGGGGTAGAGACTCACAACATTTAACTTCCTTTGATGTGAGAAAACAGCCTTATCAAAAGAATAAAACTTCACCTGCAGCTCTCCAAAGGCTCTGAGCCAAATAGAGAAAAGGAATGCTGTGACTGGGAGATTGCCAGAGAATTAAGTATGGGTCTCGTTACATTTTCATCTCAAATTAATCCCCAAATACTTGAAGGAATCCATGATAACTTAAATACAACTGATAAGACAAGACTTTATTAATGGATATGTAAAAATGTAGTTACCAACCAAAATATGTCATGAAAAATGCCTCAAAGCAACAGTCATTAGCCAGGAGAAACCTATTACTTGCATTTTAGCACTTGGAGAAATATATCTGCTGAATGAAAGATATGACACACAGCAAGACAGCATACAATTAAGCCAAGTGTGGTGGCCATGCCTATAATCCGAGCAACTTGGGAGGCAGAGGCAGGAGGATCACAAGTTCTTATCCAGAGGCAGCCTGTGTAATTTAGCAAAGCCCTGTCTCAAAATAAAAGTAAAAAATTGGGCTAGAGGTGCAGCTCAGTAGTAGAGCCCTTGCAAGGCATGTGTGAAGCCCTGGGTTCAACCCTGTAGCATTACAGAAAAGAAAAAGATAGCATGCAATGAAATCTTAGGAAACTTAGCAGCCATATGGGTTTACTGAACAAGCACTATGTAGTGCTTATTAGGTGCTTGCAGCTGTGCTGTGTGCTTCATAAATATTCTCTCTTTCACTCCATAATAAACTCATTTTATTGATGAAGAAATGCAAGCATCAAGAGGATTAGTAACTTGCCTTTTCAAACTCAGGTGGTCTGGCTGCAGTGTGTAAAGCCTAAATCAAGTCATGCTTTACCAGGGAAGTTTTATAGTGTCTTAATATTAAACAATTTATCCCTTTCTTATTTATGAGGGAAGTAGGATCTTCAGGATTTCCCCCTCCCCACTCCCAGCACCCACAATACTGGGGGTTGAATCCACAGCCTCGCATTGGCATGCTTTGCAAGTGCTGTACCACTGAGCTCTACTCTCCCAGCCCATCTTTTTACTTTTTGAGATAGGGTCTCGCTAAATTACAGACTGCCTCTGGTCTAGAACTTGTGATCCTCCTGCCTGTGCCTCCTGAGCCACTGGGATTATAGGCATGCACCACCGCACCCAGCTAGGATCTTCAGTTCTACTTGAAGTACAGTTGTCCCTCAGTATCTCCACAGGATTGGTTCCCAGACTCCCCTCAGATACCAAAATCCATGTGTATGCTCATGTCCTTTATATAAAATGGTGAGTATTTGCATATAATCTACACACCCTCCCATATACTTGAAATCATCCCTAGATTATTCATAATAGTTAATATAATGTAAATGCCATGTAAGTCATTATTATACTGAACTGTTTAGAGAATGACAAAAAAAGTACAGAGCCAATTTTTTTTCAAAATAGTTTTGATCCACAATTGGTTGAATCTGAAGATAGATTCACCCTTTCCATAGAGATAGAAAACCATAACATGCAAAAATTACAAAAATATTTTAAAAGATGAAAGTGCCTGGAATGGAGTCTCTGAATTAAAAGCTCCAAGGGGGAATTTTAGTAAGAGCCACAAGCAAAGGAAATTGCCTCTGACTTAAGCAGCAAAGCACCAGTATCCAAGTGGCTATCTTTGCTTGTGTTATTCCTGCTGCAGGGCCAACCTCAATCCCACCATCAAGCCTCAGCAGTCCCTGCAGGGTCCTCTGCCTTGCATGCATGAGGTACTTCACCAGCCTCCAGCTTACTCCAAAGCTAGTCCACAGCCAGGGCTGCTGTCCCCTCCTGAGGTTCTGTGGGAGGAAGTCAGCCCCTCTTTCTAGGACCTTCCTTTGTAAGTCAGGTCAACACCAGCTATAGTTTCCAGACTTGCTTAAAAGTCAGATGATAAATGGCCAATGCAGAGAAAGTTTTCAGAGGCTATGCAAAAGTATTTTCCCCTGGGAAAAGGAGAAGCACATCGGCAAGGAATACCAGGGATGAGACCAATTTCCCAACTTGGCACAAAGCTTATTTAGGCAGTGTCTGAAGCCTACCACTACCACATTCATTAAAATTCATGGGATAGAGAACTTTCCACAGTCATGTTAATTAGGATGCACTGGATATAGACCCCCTGCCCTAAAGGGCTGACATCCAGAAGATCTACAGTGGGGGAGGAAAGTAGAAGTTCCTTCTGAGAGAAGAGTATCAACGATTTGGAGAAGTAGAGAAGGGAATAAAAAAAGGTGTGCCTGGCTCAGAGTCTGTGGGATGGGAAGTGATTAATTAAATTGTCCCCATGCTCCTCAGTTTGACAAGTATAGAAACTGACAGTCAGAAACGAGTGATTTATTGGATGTTACAGAACTAAACAGGTGAGCCAGCGTTCCCCATGGTCTTTCCACTAAACACTGCTCCCAAAATACCAGTGAATAAAAGTATTATCTGAAAACAGGTGCTATTGTTTCCAGAGGGACAAAGAATAAAATTGCCTTCCTTCAACTCCAAGATACACAACAACGGATTCTCAGCTAGTTCTCCTGACTTTCCAAACATAGCCTCAAGTCCTTAAATGGAAAAATCAAAGCCCTCCACACTCAAGTAAGACGAGGCATATGGTAGCCACTCACCCACTTCTACCTAATCATACCTTCATTCCAATCAAGCTGACTTCATTTGTGAAGTTTTCTCCAGAGAGCCCCAAAACCTCAGCTTTCTCCAGCTTCTTAGGGATCGTGGAGGGCCAGAGACTTCAGGCTTTTAGGTAGTGCTCATAGTTAGCACATGATAGAGGCTCATTATTGAGGGAACCATCTGCTTGCAAGACATTGTTTTCCAATTTGTGCTCATCCAAAGTCAGTGTAGTGCTTTCTCAGTCTTCCTGGAGTCTTCAGCTCACACTCCTTCGGAGGCTACTGGATCCGTGTGAAGAAGCAAAAACGTGCAGTCACTAACAAAGATTTGTTTTTCCCTGACTCACCACCGCAGGAGGAATCAGTTCCCCCCAAGTTTCACTCCAATTAGAGCTCAGGAAAATTAAGCTTATTGTTACAAATAATTTTTTAAAAAGTTATATACATGTGTAACGTGAGTTTTTCTCAAAAATGGCACAAATGGGCCGGGCGCGGTGGTGCATGCCTGTAATCCCAGCAGCTCAGGAGGCAGAGGCAGGAGGATCGCAATTTAGAGACCAGAGGCAGTCTGTGTAACTTAGAGAGACCCTGTCTCAAAAAGTAAAAAATGGGCTGGAGGTGCAGCTCAGTGGTCCAGCACTTGCAGAGCATGCAAGCGCGAGGCCCTGGGTCCAACACCCAGTACTGGGGGAAAAAAAAAAAATCACATAAATGAACTAAAAATATGTTGCTGTTTTGGGGTTTTTGTTTTGTTTTGTTTTTTAGTTTTAGCAATGAATATGCTCAGATCTGATCAATAAAACCCTGAATTTCTTGCTAACAGAGAATCTTTAGGAAAATACAGCACCATCACTGATGAACTTTGCTTCATGGCTCTCAAACATCAGCATGCAGGAGAATCACTAGGGGAGCTCATGCATTTCTGATTCAGTAGGTTTGGGGAGAAGCTCAAGAATTTATTTATAGCACATTTGCGGCTGACCGTGATACTGCTGGTCCAGGAACCTTTGAGAACCACAACTGTTTTGTGCCAAAACCAAGAGTTTTTGTGTGACACCTAAATTGCAAAAGGTAAAAAAAGAATTAGGCAAGCACAC
Organism: Pedetes capensis; assembly: GCA_007922755.1. Lineage (NCBI taxonomy): Eukaryota > Metazoa > Chordata > Mammalia > Rodentia > Pedetidae > Pedetes > Pedetes capensis. Next base: position 62,623 of record VMDO01011451.1, on the reverse strand, counting down.
TAGATAATTTGGGGAACTGAATGCTGGTGGGAAGAGCAAAAGAGAAAGGAATTCCTAGGACAGTTGCTGGCACAGGCTTTGCAGTGTCATTCCTAAAGCTGGCAGGAAATTGCAATTGTCACTTTCTAATACCACTGTTTCATGTTGGGCTCCGCCTTTGAGGATTACAGTCATGTCAGTGCTGGGGTCTGACTAGATAGAAGTATAACCTCTCCAGGAGTCAAGTGAGAGGCTCTGAAAGCAACTATTTTCCATCTCCAACTGAAATTTAAGTCGAAATTTTCATTTAATTCCTTGTTGTTGTTAAGCGCCGGTGGAGTCGTGTTCGACTCATAGCGACCCTTACAGGGTTTTCAATGGCTGGATTGTTTCAGGACTGCCTCGGGAATGGATTGCCACGTGCTTCTCCCGTTTTTTGTGGTGCTCGGAATTGAACTCGGGACCTTAGAGACTTCAGAGTAGCGCTCTACCAACTGAGCTAAATCCCAGCCCCATTTAATTCCTATAATCCTGGAAATATAGTATTGTACCAATGTTATAGATGAAGAAAGTAGATTCAGGGACTCACTTGCTCAAGATCACAGTGAAAGGAAATAAAATGTAGGATGTAAAATGTCCATCCTAGCGCCTCATAGTTAAATACTGACCAAATTTAAGTTAAAATATAAAAGTAAGTATTTAACCTACAATGAAGTAGAAACTGAAGTTCTGAGATACACCTTGCCCACAGCTGAGCTAGGGCCAGATCTAGGGCTCTAAGCCTCATGGTCCTTGGCTTCTCTAAGCCAGGTGCATGTATGAGCTGCCAGGATCAGAACTGAAGAAACTTAAAAAGCTAAGGTCCTCCTTTGGGATGATCTCTCACAGCTTGTCAAAATATTTAAATACTCTGGCATCCAATGAGAGGCCATGTTGCCCACTCTCTCCTTCTTTACCTAACATCTATGGCTGTTTGACAGTCTGGTACCTACTGAAATCAAAGTTCCTTTTGAAGATCAAATTAAGCCAACAAGCACCTATGAATTTTAAGGGACTGTTCTAGGCACTAAAACCATCTGCAAAGCTCGCCGTCTCCACATTCAAGGAACTTCTAATTCTCCAGCAAAGCAAGCAGCCAAGTGGATAAACGACCTAGGGCAACCTAGGCTAAGCCACACATGGAGCTCTAGGGAACAGATGGAAAGACCTCATGGGCACTGGAGATGGACTGAGGAGCAGAAGACGGGCAGCTCACTGTGCCTGGTAAATGCGTTTCTAGCATTTCAGAGATTGGGAGGGAAGGAAGACAGCAGCAGACTAAGTGTAGAAAGGTCAGATGAGGTCAAATGTAGAAGGCTTTCAATGCCTCACAAAAAGGTTCATGGGGTTATATTGAAGACAATGAGGAAAGACCAAATTGTTTTGTTTTGTTTTTTAAAAATGGAGACTGCATGATTAGAGCTGGGCTTGTACTACGATACTCTAGCAAAAGCACTCAAGATGGATTACAGGGAGAATGAGAGCCAAAGGCAGGTGATTTATGGTGAAACTAAGGCTCTTTTAGAAAAACTTTCTTCCTCGGAGATTTTTACTGAAAAAGAGAAAATCCAGTTGAAAAGAAAAAGGCAAAACTTGAGGTTCCATAGTGAACCTAAAAAACAGGCACAATTGGCCAAATTTTGACCAATAATACTGCATGTTCCTACCTGAGTATTCAATATTTTGTGTTTAAAGGGGGATTTGTTGATCTACTCCAAATGTTCAATTTAACCCCCAAAAGCTATCCCCCCACCCCCAAAAAAAGACACACCTGGTGTGGGGTATGGGATGGGTATTGGTATTTCTGAGTAATAGTCCCTCAAGTTTGTCTAGATGGACGAGGATAAAGGAAAGAGAGCTAAAAGAAGAGGCATGGCCAGAATCTTTGTTGTCTGTCTAGAGACAGAGCAAGCTCCTTAACACTTGCAAGCTGTGTATAAAACAATGTATCCTTACTACACTTTTGAGCAATGCTCAAATAGAAGAGTATTATCCTGAAAACTTCTCAACAAGTTCCTCTTCTGGAATCAAAAGTAGGTTGTGTTGGCTCCTAGAACTGAATGTCCTTTTTTGTCTTTCCACTGGCAAATAATCAAGACTACTATTATACTCTTTGATTTTTTGTATTTGGGGATTATTTGGCAATAGTATTTTGGCCTTATTTTGAAAGGAAAAAAAAAATTAATATGAAATAGACACATTTACTCCAAAACCTGAGTACCGTTCACTATTGTGCCTTCTAAAGAATCAAAACATTGTCTTGCCTTAATAAGGACATATTGACACTGTTCTGAACCCAGAAGACATTGAGCAAGTAGGTACCAAATAAATCCAATATTAGATCTGAAAGCCTGTATTACACGACAGCAAACCTATGGGTCTGTGAGGCTGTGGTTGAGTTGAGGGAAGGGGTGAAAAATATGTGCACATTAAAAAAAAAAAAAAAAAATATGTGCACATAGTCACTACCAGCTTACTAAAAACAAAACCAGAAACTCACCCACAAATCAACATCGAAAGTGGATGCAAAATTAAAGTAAGTGCCATACTGGTTTATGATAGAAATAATTGAGAGAAACGGGGTACAAATTCTATGTATAATTAACCAAGCTAACTAATCTTGCTTGGCAAATAGACACAGAGCTCTGAATGAGAGCCAAATCAATGGCTCCTGGCAATCTGCCAAAGCTGAATTCCTTAGTCTGGCATCATAAAATGATTTGTCTGTTGTATTTACAATTCCAGTGCCTCTAGATTCAGCTGCCTGCTGGGCACCCCTGGCAGATGCCCAGCAGAATACATTGGAACTATCATTACTGTCAGAACAAGTGCATTTGACAAACACCAGAGAAAAGTGACACTCATTTCTTAGAACAATATTAGTTAATAGCTCCAAAGTGCTGCTACAAAGGAATTATCAAGTCTGATACTGTAATAATTAACAAAAAATTAATAGCCTTGTCCATGTTAACCTGTAAGCCTCTCCTTGGGCCTCAATGCACACAGGGCAAAATGTCATTTATTTACCTGTGGCCACACAGTCAAGCCAAAAGCAAAGGCCTTGCCAAGCTGAACAAATGCTGCCCACAGATGAGCTGGCTTCTGAGCCTTATCCTGAACTACACGTGATGTGGGGATACTTGGATATGTTTCCCAGAAGGGAAGCTGGGTAGGGGTGAGGTCAAACTCCACCCACACCTTCAAGTCTCATCAGAAGTGTCTTCCAAATAAGGTATGTTCTCAGGATAAAGTCATAAAATATAAGGCTGTTTGTTATTTATGAAATCAGAAGGTTTTGTATCAAGAGGCAAGAATCAGGAAATAATTTACAAATTTTGCTTAAACTGAAGAAAGTTAGAAAGGGAAGTAATTCCTGACATTCAAAAGAGGAATATAGAGATAGAATACATAATTTCACCTCAGGATGTTCATGAATTTTTGGTCAGAATTGTGCTTAAAGTTCCCAGATAAAATCCTGATGCAGCTTCATTCAGCTACCAACTTTGCACACACAAAGCAATGCCAGCCAGGGTAGCCCCTCCTGTGAAGCACCTGGTCTCAGACCCATCACACACCTCAGGCCCTGCTCAAGGTGTCTGCTCTCCAACTAAAAGCCAACTGCTGAATGATAGAGATTGGGTACATGTGACTTCTAATAACTCTCTAGCTCTAGAAACCTGTCTTAATAAAGCCCTGGATAGTACTGGTCATGTATATTGGTCATTTCACCTTAAATAATAGAGGAATTAGAGAACGGCAAAGAGAAGCAATGACATGTGATGGCAAAGTGGGCTTTTCATAAAAAAAAAAAAAAAAGGAAGCCAAGTTGGTGCCACATACTTCACCATACTCAACTCTCAGCTTCTTTCTATAGGTGGCTCTATAATCACTTTGCGCCTTCCTTTCCCCATCCATGTGCAAGTCTACCATAGTGCAAGGCAGCTAATGATTTGTGAATAAATAAATTAAACTGATATCCCTTGATTTCTGGGTTCAGAGTAAGCAGATAGGTTTTGGTTGAGTGGTCAGTGGACCAAAATACAAATGCACATGCCACTCTCCCTTCTTTGCTCCCAAGTGTCATTCAACAAACAGACAACACCATGAAAATTCACACAGTGAAGAGACTTGCTTCCCTGTCACTGGGCTGCATTCTACAAATCACTTCCTCACAGTAATTTCCTTCCTCCAGGAGCTAGGTTATTTTTAATATAAAACCTTTTATAGGAATTCTTTCCATAAAGATGTTTCGTGCGTGAAATTCAGTGCCCCTTCTCCCTAAAATACATTCTTTACAGATGGTTTTTAAGACTTTGATTGCAGAGGCACCATGTATGGTATCTAGTCCCTTAAACTGTGTGTTCCAGAAACTACAACTCTCATGGACTCTGGCAACCATACTTGTGACAGATGATTCTACATGCTTCCTACCACTCCCAACCAAGGCTCATGGGTCCCCTGAGCCAAGGTGAGACAATCAGACTTTCTTCTAGGCAATGAAAATAGGGATCCACTTATCTCGAACTGAAGGCTAACACAGCCATTATAGGGCAGCCAACCTGAGCCGTGTGCATGGAATTATATCAAAAGCTGAATTGGAAGGAGAGAGGAAAAGAAAGAGTATAAACAGAGAAGTAAAATTGAAGACCATAAAACTCAAAGAGCTAATACACCAGTTGGCCTGGATATGAAGACCTTTCCAACTCATGGCTCCAGTCTTCTGAGAACTCTAATTGTACTTCCTGCACTTGGGTCCTGAGAGAGATCCTAATCTTCACAGTACATTATCCCATTTTTGCTTAACGTAGTTTCCAATTAGGATCAGCTCCACTAAGTAATGGCTATTGCTGACATCACATGAGAAGGTGAGCCAAACATACTGCTCAACAGCAGAGGAAAAAATTCACCACCTTGCAACACATTTTCTTTTATTCATAAACATTCTGCTTCATTGTTCCTCTGTGTTTCCAGGAAAGGACTCATCACACCTTTATCCAGAACCACGCCAGTCAAGGTCCTAACAACCAACCTTGTTAAATACTTCTCCAAAGTAACAACAGAGAAATACTAACACCACACTTCATTTCCTCTTCAAATGTACTCAACTGATTCACTTCAATGTTTAGGGGTTGTTTTTATTTTTCTTCTTTGTGAGTTTTTGGGGGTGCTTTGATTTGTTTTGTCTTTGCACAGTACTGGGGGCCAAACCCAGGGCCTTGCACATACTCTGCAAGTGTTGAACCACTGAGCTGCACCCATAGCCCTTTTGTTATTTTTTTTATCTTGAGACAGAGTCTCACTAAGTTATGCAGGCTGCCACTGGCCTTGAACTTGCGATCTTCTGCCTCTGCTTCCGAGGTTGCTGGGATTACAGGTGCACCCAGTCTCTTCTTTGTGTTTTTGAAAAGTTTCTTAGTCAAGTGTGAACTAGTTGTTTGTTGTTAGGTGCTGTCTAGTCAGTGTCCAACTCATAGCGACCCTATGTACAACAGGCGAAGCAATATTGTCAGTGCTTCTCTGCTATTCATAGGGTTTTCAATGGCAGATTGTTTTTTGGGGGTGGGTTGCCAGGTCCTTCTCCCAAGTCTACAGCACTTGATGTTCCCAGGCGGTCTCTCATCCAAGTACTAACTAGGCCTGACCCTGCTTAGCTTCCGAGATTTGATGCCACAGTGGTACAGCTGAAGGCAATTCAAACATATATGTGCAGACAATTCAAAGATATATGTGAATGTAAATTCATTCACCATTGTACACCAGACTCCTGCACAGAATCCCAGAGCAAATGCTCCATAAACATTTGCTGAATATGTGGAAGGATGACAAGTAGGGGAATGTAAATGTTAAGAACATAAACTCTAGAGCCAGATAGGTCTGGATTAGAATCTCGAATCTCACTTAAAGTTCTATAACAATGATGAAGTCACAGAATTCTACTAAAAATTTTATGTACATGATTGTATTTAAATATTCCTTCCCCTCAAAAGCTTTAAGGTACTATTTTCCTTCCTTTTACACTTGGTGAAACCTAGGCAACTTCCCTAAGGCCTCAAAGTTTAGTAACTCCAATCCTAACCCCCAACCCCTTTCATAAACCACTTCTCACCCCTGACTTTGAGACTTTGGGCCAATTATTTACACATTCAATTTGGTTAAGATTGTGGCTCTGAAGATTAAGTAAGATAGCATTTGTATGGTGCTTAACACAGTGCCAGACAGAGCAAACTGTTCAACAAATTGTTGTTGTTGTTGTTAGGTGCCCTCAAGTCGGTATCCGACTCATGGCGACCCTCATAGGGTTTTCAATGGCTGACTGTTTCGGGATTGCCTTGGGAGTGGATTGTCAGGTCCTTCTCCCATTTTTGCCGTGCTGGGAATTGAACTCAGGACCTCAGAGACTGCAGCACAGCGCTCTACCAACTGAGCTAAATCCCAGCCCCCATTAAATAAATGGTACTTATTATTATTTGAGTTACTAACTGGTAAGTCTACAGTGAAGTACTTCGGTGCTTAACATGGTGCCAGACAGAGCAAACTGTTCAATAAATGGTATTTATTATTATTAGAGTTACTAACTGGTAAATCTATAGTAAAGTACTTCAAGCAGAGGGACATTTAGTTCTATAAATTACACATTCTCTGGAAAACAGCCATTTATAAGATCTAGGGAGCCAAAGAAAAAGAAGCAAATTATAACTAGTATTTATTTTGGATGTGGTCTAAAATCTCCAAAAAGGAGTAACAGATAATAAATCCTTTGCTAGCCAGAAAGCAATGCTCATGCTTGAAGTTAGGGGGCGCCACAATGCTGTACATTACAGGAAGCCTGTTCCCCCAGAGGGTCTTCAGCATGGTGGGTTTTTCTCCAATAAAGATGAAGTAGGTAAATTCTAACCAATAACAACTTTTTTGGTAGGCTTAGGGACCATCTTATACTTCCTTCTATACTCTCTGACAATTTCTATTTTAGATCCAGTAAATACTCTTGTTTATTCATAATGCCTTCACTATTGCTCCTTGAGATACAGGGCAGTAGTAAGTATTGCATTATTCAATGACCTTTAAAAGTTCAACAACAAAATATAGATATACACATATATAATACATATATATTTTTACATCAAATATATGTGTGTATAAACATTTAATCAGAACATACGCGTTATTAAGCAAAACTCCAAGAAATTTAAACTACACACAAAAAAAGGTCTACACTAAATGTATATACTGACAATTGCTGAAAGGTGATGAGAGCTCATTATATTAGCCTCTCTGCATCTGTGTATGTTTGAAATTTTCCTTAATGAAAAGTTATAGATGAGCTTAAAATACACATACAAATTCTTTGAAAATTTAAATTTTTACTGAAAACCTGCTTAAAGGATGCAGCAGGAAACTATATCACTACTGTGGGGACCAGCACAAAATAAAAGATCCCACTGAGGATGGAAAAGCTCATAAAGAAAAAAGGTTAAATTAAGGTAAAGCTAACATAAATCATAGAAACAGGATGTGTTTCTACAGTGCTTTAATAGTGAACCTCAAATAAGAGACTCAAGACTTCTTTATACAAGCAAATCAAACTTTTAAAAAAATTTACTATACTATTTGCTCAAGCTTGGTTTGCTTTGGGTCTAATTACTCAGGGAACATCCCAATCTAGAGGTGATCTTTCTAAAGGGCAAGAATGAAGAACTTTCACCCTAAACAGCCAAAGTTAAGCTAGAATCTAGATGTGGGCAACTGTCTCTTCAGTGGACTAGATGAATTGTCTCTTTTCAACTCATAGTCACCTTCTGATAGAGTTAACTGAAAAGTTACTTATTCCACCCAGAAGCTAAGCCATAATTGAAGAATCATGTCTAGAGATCTTGTTTTCCCTATCCTGATTTACACAATGCTTCTCACTCCCCTTGAATTAAATTCTAGCTTGACACCTTATTCTCATCCACTAAGTCAAAGCTATATAAAAATATTTAATGTATGTTAGTGGCATCCTTCTACCAATTAATGCTGACCCCTGTCAGAGCAAAACTTGTTCCTAGAATGCTGGAAAAAAATAAAAGAAACTGCTAATACCTGAGTTTAAAAGAAACTTTTAAAAACTACTAAGAAGTACTCTGCTCTTCCAGGTTGAAGCTACAACTGTCCCAGCAACACTAAGTCTAACACTCCCCTCCCCACCACAGGAGACAAGCAAGGTCATTTAATACAAAACCAAAACGGATCTTTTTTTTAAATGATCTTCTAGTCCACCACCAAACTGATGGAAGAAATACCTACTGTCAGTCTTCTGCTTAGTTCAGTTAACCTAAAACTTTTCCCAAATCAAACATTTAGAAAGCAGCATTTCTTCTAAAATTTCCTTTGTGTCCATTGATAAAGATGCTTTCTGATATTCTATTCCTGTCCTAGCTTGACGGTAGTCTATGGCTCCCCACCCCACTCGCCCATCTCAACCCCTTCTCTTCTACACATTTCTAGTTTATACCACTTGCCTTTCATTAACAGTGCTCCTCCCAGCTTGTGGGACCAATGAGATAACAATAACTTATCACAAGATCAATCCTAAATTGAGAAATACTACACCTACTGTCAGAGAATAGGTGACTGTCCATTCTCCCCCACAGGCAAGTATGCTCTGCCTCACTGTGTTTCAGGAAAAGTTTCCCGTAGCTCTGGGTCTCCCTTGACCAGGCTACAATACAGGGGCAAATCACTCAGAATTGTCACTAGAAAACAGGCCAGACTATAGTTTGAAGAAAGCGGAGAAACACCACCCCAAAGTAATGTACACGAGCCAGCATTAGGGCACCTCCATGTTCCCATATGTCTGCCAATCCACCTGTCCATGCTTCCAAAATAAATTACCATCCAGGGAGTTAGGCAGCTCGGCTGTGTGAATAAAACAAGGTTTCTATCAAGAGGTACCTGACTCTCTGGATTCTATCCTGGGTCCTAATCTGGTTGTCTGGGGTGGATTATGCCATCAATTGACAGAAAAAGGAAGGTAGTGATGAAGCACTGAGCACCCGGAGAGAATTTTCAATCAAGCAAATAGTCTAACAGTGTCCTGGGTCCAAGGGGTCTAGGACAGCACTCAGAGGTGCAGAGTTTTACCTTCCCACGGGTCAAACTCTTTCTTCCCACTTCTGCCAAACTCCACAAACCCACTTGTGGCGATGCGAAATCATACACTGGCTCCAGAATTAGCTTTTGTAGGAATTCCTTCTCACCACAAGGAAAGGCAGTATTAAGCGGCTTTAAAGTGGGTATTTAAAATCACGAGTACATGGGTCTCAATGTCTCTACTATCCTTTCCCCCGTTTGGACCTTTTGAGAACGTTCCTGTCTTGAAATCTGACCAAAAGCCACAGTTGTCCGGTTTGTATCACCACCCAGAGCAAATATTTCAAAATCAACGTAAGGGCATCCTAATGATACCTCTGAGCCGCTTCACAAGCTCTTTTTACTTAGAGGAGTTGGGGCGCGAGGTGTAGGAGGTGGAGGGGGATAGAGAGAAACAGGCTGAATTCTCAGCGGAAAACCAAAGTTCTCCGCAGCTCAGCGAAGGCGACACGCAACAGACTCCCGTCCCCATCAACGACGGCTGCGGCTGGGCGCCCGCACGCGTCCTACCTTGGACCTCTCCTTCACATAGTATTTGCCCAGCCGGCTGCCGCAGTACAGGACCAGCCTGTCGATGAGGGACAGGAGGAAGTTGATGGCCTCGCAGCCCTCCTCGTTGCCCCCGATCCACGTGATCTGGTCGCCTCGCAGGTGCCGCTTGGAGACGCCGGCGCGCGGCCCGGCCAGCTGGCCGTCCCGCAGGGCGCCGTTGTAGTGCAGCTGCTTGACCCGCTCGAGCACGCAGTCGCCCACCACCTCGCCCAGGAAGTTGTCCAGGTAGCAGAAGCCGACCTCGTGCAGGCAGGGCACGATGTACTCCAGGGCTATTTTCTCCAGATCCAGCCTCATGATGTGGCCCAGTGGCATCTCGCCCGCAGAGCCGAGGTCGTCGGCCCCCAGGGTGCACCCGGAGAGGGAGCGACTACGTGAGCGCGAAGCCGAGGCGCGGGGAGTGGGGCGTCGGGTTCAACAACCTGCGGCGGCCACGGTCCCCGAGCCACCGCAGTGCCAGGGACGGGGAAAAGTGCTCGCAACTCTGGGGAGAAGGGATTCCCGTTCAGGGACCCGCGGGAGCGGTGCGGGGCTTCCCCACCCAGCGCCGCAATGGCCCCGCAAGGACTCGGAGGACCCCTTTTGGAGATGCGGCGGCGCCACTGCTGCGGCGGCGGCCTGAGGCTGGGAGAGGCAGAGGTCCCACCCCTTAGCAGGCCGACTCCGAGCGTCACGGACCCCGCCCCGGTCCCGCCCCCGGACCGCCTCCCGCACAGCCCTTCCCAGTCTCCAGCGTACCAGCCCGGTCTACCCCTCACGGAAGACTGTGGTGAGCTGCGCTCCAACCTCAGTTGTTTGTCAGCAGAGGAGGGACTGGGCAACTGAGAAGATTTTTTTTTTTTTTTTAATGCTCTCGATTTATAATGTTTTGCGTAAAATCCCATAAAAACTTGAAAATCTGAACCCCAACGCTGAAATGTAAGTGAAATTAACACCATAGTTTACAACCACATTCTGGGCTAGTCCTCTCTCAGGCTTCTGAGCAAAATGGTAAACCCCGGGAGCAAATATATTTATTAGACAGTAGTCTCCTTTTAGCTTTACTAGGTGCATTTTCTTATTCCACTTTCCTCTGCTGCTTGGCCCAGGTTAGCAGGGTCAAGCCACTGGGAAAGTGGGAGGGTTTAACTAAATACATCAACAAGCATTTCCTTTAGCTCCTCCTGCGTTCAAGGCTGTGTGCATCGATGAGGAGGGATGTGCACAGTGAGGAAATGCTGTGTGGGGCCACATCTACTGAACTCTACAAATATTCTGTAGTTTGTTCTGCCAAATGTTTTCTTCCACCCACTTAAGTTTAGTAGTCTGGCGCCATGGCGCTGGCCTGAAATCCATGCTACTGGGAGGCTGAAGCAGAAGGATCTCCAGTTCTAGGCTGGAGATAGCACACAACTTTTGAGATTCTGCCTCAAAATGGAAAATAAAAAAGGGACTGAGAGTTCAGGTCAGTGGTGGAGAACTTGTCTGGCAACCGCAAGGCCCTTGGTTCAAGCCCCAGGTCTGCAAAAAATAAATTATTCAAGCTTTACTAAAATATGTTCTGAAATTCTACCTTCAAAAGTAGTCACATGCTCATGCAGCAGTAGACATGAGGATGTACCCCCAAAACATACACAGTATTCCAACTCTCTCACTTTCTCCACAAGCAGCTGCACTCACCCGGGAGGGACAAATACTACCCAGAAGGCAGGATGATTGCTTTATAGATTTTTATTCCCTTTTCTTGCGAACATCAGAGATCAGAATAAAGAATTTAAAAAGGGGGAAAAATTCATAAACTGCATGCAAAGCTATTTCCTTTTTTTTTTTCCCCACACCACTGTGCATTTGGGTTCCTCATTTAAGTTGAATGAAAGAATGTACTGGTTATTCAGGTGTCATTTATCTTGCACAAAATCTCCTACAGCTTTTTCATTTATTCTCATTCCAACAGCTCTCTCCTCTTAGCCTCTGAGGAGAAAAAGGGAGTGAGGTTCAGGCCAGGAGCAGAGAGTAGAAGAGGAAAAAGTATTGATGTATGATGAAAGCAGCAGGGGCTCCTGACCAACAAAAGACCTGTTGATATTCCAGTTTGGGGCAGTCAGTGGTGAAGGGTCTAAGCACCTTTGGTGAAACTTCTAGATATACGGAGAGAAGGGGCCCTGCCAAGTCAATGCTGAGTTGGCACCTTTGCTATGACCATCCAGCAGGATGTGCTGTCCAGTGGAATAAAGGCTGAAAGTGGCCACTGCCCAAGGAGCAGTCATGGGCATTCCCATAGCAACTCCATGGTGACAAGAACCCCTCACCATTGGAACCTTAGAGCCTAACTCATAGTCCATACCTAAAACATAGTGACTGGGAACCTGATGTCTGACATCGAGCCATGCAACTTCCCCTTGGGATTCCTGGCAGGAAACCTGAAAGATAGGTCTGCTTGCAAGAGGAACTGGGGAGCCTCCCCAGGTATTCACCCGAAGATGATGTCAAGTAGATTGCCTGCTTGAGAACAAAACCACAGAATCTCACAGGCCCTAAGGAAAGGGTGGGAACAGTTAGGAGTTCTGTAGGACATTTGTCTCTTGGCTTTATCTCCCTAGCCAGCCATCATGCATGGTCTAGACCGAAAGTAGAAAACCTAAAGCAAAAGCTGGAGGGCTGTTTATTTGCATCAAGGAATGAAATGGAGATGTAATATCAAAAAGAGGGAAGGCACTTCTCTCTGCTGCTTGAACCCCGTGTAGCCAGGAGCTGCTTTGGCCCTTCTAGAGATCTCCTTCAGACAGCCCCTGGAGAGTGGGGTAACCAGAGAGGCCTGGTGTGAGGCAGCCTGAATAGGGGCCCTAGTAGGCAGTGGCTTGTGGCCTTCACAACTTTGGAGATGGCTGTAGACATCAGAGGTAGATAGCCCTGCAGACCAGAATTAAAAGAGGGAAGAATGACACATTAATCCTTGATTAACTAGCCAAAATATTTCTAGCTGAAGGTTCTGAATATTCTGTGTAGATAGAACTGAATAATTAGAAGGGAATTTACAAAGGACTGGAAACCTACAGTAGCTGGTGTAGGAGGTGTTAGTGAATAAAATACAGAAAATTATATACTCACCTCCCAGAACAAACATGATGACCCAGGACTTTAAATCTCAGGACTGGGTAATTTGACATATTATTCAAATACCATTGCACAGTAAAATTGAAACTAATCTGGTTGTTAACTGGAACAATACTTTAAGCAAGTTCTAGTGACTGTTTGATGGCTTTAAGCTGTTTGGGATGAGTTTGGTTGCAAAGCATGGGCAGTTTAGAGAGGAGTTCAATCCCATGGTACCATCACTGCTAGGCACAAGCACTTATTAACCAATCAAGGACTCTCCCAGTCTGCTCGGGGCTGCCAGCACTGTATTTGGCAGAGGAGCCAGAAATATTGTGACTGGCAAAAATCAACTGCAAAAAACAGAGGGGCACAGATAGGCAGGAGCCAGGAATGGGCTCCAAGGCATCAGAAGGCAAAACCCAAGCTAACTGATAAAGCGCATTTGTTTAGTTATTTGTCCATTAAATTGTGTCATTTCAATAAGGAATATTTTGTTAGCTTTCTATTGCTGTGACAAAATTCCTGAAATAACCAGCTTTATAATGAGGAAATATTCATTTTGCCTTATACCTTTTGAGGCTTCATCCATGGTCTTTTGGGCCTCTAGGAACACTGTATGCCATGGCCTCGTTCCATATCTATGGAGGTAGAGCAAAGCTGTCCATTGCATGAAGGCCAGGAAGCAAAGAGAGAGTGAAAGAAGCCATAGTTGAAATATTTGCTTCCAGGGCACACTCCAGTGACCTACCTTATTTCCAGTAGGCTCCACCTCCTAAAGGCTCCAACACCTCCCAACAGCACCACAGTCTGGTGACCAAACCATTAACACATGGACCTTTGAAGAACATTTAAGATCCAAACTGTAGCAATTATCAAAATATCTCTTCATATTAATAACTAAAACAAACTAATGTCCCTGTCCTTTTGTTACTACATTGTCTTCCAGTGTGCATCTGCAACCCAGATGCAATCGTTTTCAAGCCTGTGGAGAGGGGGAGACAGAAGGGTGTTACATTTCTTTACCTCGGAATTTCAACTGGAAGGGATCTTAGTGGTTGCCTAAACCAAGTTCATTTCTCACAGAGCGCATGGACATCTGTAACTTTCCTAAACAAGAAGTCTCTGGTGAGTGGAAGAGAAAACGGCTACACTTCTGCCTTCTTAACCATTACAAAGAGAATGCACTCACTCTCCTATTTATGTATATATGCATTTTGCTTTAATGAGGTAAATTCATGAAACAGAATTAACCATTTCAAAGTAAAAATGCAGTGGCATTTAGCACACCCACAAGGTTGTGCAACCATCACCTCTCTTTAATTCCAATACATTGGCACCACCCCAATGAAAATCTTGCCATTCCTGAAGTCCCTCCTAACTGGAACCTGGAAATCCTTCTTTGGGCTTTTACATGAATCATCAGGAGGTTAATAATAATAACAACAATATGCCATAAGTTTTGAAAACATTACTTCAATTTGTTCTTATAACACCACCAAGAAATAGGCACTATTATTATTCTCCATTGGAAAGTTGGCAAAAAAAGGAGACATTGAGGGGGTAAGGAACTTGTCCAAGTTCATGTTGGGGAAGTATAATAATACAAGACAAAGAGGAGATTCCAGTGTAGTAAAGTTGGATGGGGATGGGGGTATTAAGCCATGTATGTGCCATAGAAGTATTTTTGCCCTTAGGTACTTTTTTGTTATTGTTGTAACTTTTAATTGGAACACTTTCATCTGTGACAACAATTTTAATTATTGGTTTCCTTACTGATACTTGGTTCAGAAGGGACATAAACAAAAGTTACCATAAATTATTTAACTGACCTACATTAAGAGTCATTTTCCAAACTACAAATTAGGATTTGCTTCTTGTTCTATCCTAATTACAGCCCAATGTTTCCAGGAATCAAACATAAATTCAATGATGTATCAGCCTGTTGAGAACAATCACTAGTAATGAGCTACACTTCAGTCCGTTGGGGTGTGTGGTTCACCCTTCAGGATACAAGAAGTGAGTTCATTTTGATGCAGCTAGTGGAACAAGGCGAGAGAGGCCGACGTGAATTTATGGTCTTGAGCTCACTGATATAAATTGGGCTTAGAGAAGGCAGCATCTGATTATGTCCTTTTCCCTGTGGAGTTGATCTATCCTAGTCTTTCCTAGGTCTAAGAATATGACAAAGAAAGTGACTTTCTACCACTCTTTAATGGCTTCTCTGCATACAGACAAGTTTCAGCCTCTCTCATTTGCTCTCTGATAATTCTGCCATGTACTGATTCTGGGAAGTGTGACATCAAGAATACTCATTAATGTTTTCCAATTCATCTTTCATTTAAGTTGAAAATGCCTAAAAAGTCTTTGCATCAATCATAAAAATACAGCATAGTCAAATTTTAATATGGAGTACTTCAAATAAATTTTTTGCTTAATTTTATAAAGGCTTTTTCAAAGCTACTTCTATTCATTAGAGCTTTCCATTTTATTGTATCCTTTTTAGAATAAACTTATTCTACAATGACATTGCCTGCAGCATTAGCACTGTGGTTTCCAATCCCGTCAAATCTTGGAAGCTAAGCAGGGTCGGGCCTGGTTAGTACTTAGATGGGAGACTGCCTGGGAACACCAGGTGCTGTAGGCTTGGGAGAATGATCCAGCAACCCACACCCCCCAAAAAACAATCAGCCATTGAAAATTCTCTGAAGAGCAGAGAAACACTGACAATAGTGTTTCACCTATTGCATATAGGGTCACTATGGGTTGGATACTGACTTGACAGCATCTAACAACAACAACAACATTTATAGGAAAGCTGTGAAGATTTATACAGAGGTCCCATTTACCCCACAGCCAATTTCATCTATTGTTAACATCTCACATTTGTGTAGTATTTGTATAGTAGGTACCCTATGAACCAATGTGGTTGTTGCTGTTAGATGCTGTCAAGTTGGGTCCAACTCATAGCGACCCTATGTACAGCAGGACAAAACACTACTCTACGTTGTGCCATGGCCACAACATTTTTTAAATTTATTTTTGAGCCCATTGTTGAAGCCACTGTGCTTTCTTCTCATTTTGAATTGTGCCACATCAGCAAATGAAGGTCCCAGGGGCATTATTTCATTCCCATCATTAAAGTTGACTCTTTATGGAGGCAACTCTTCCCCAGTCATCTTTTGAATGTCTTCCAGCATGGAGGGTTCATTTCTGATACTGTATTTAACTGTGCTTCTCTGTTATTCATAGGATTTTCAATGGCTAATTGTTTCAGAAATGGACTGCCAGGTCCTTCTCCCTAGTCTGTGTTTGTCTGGAAGCTCTGCTGAAACCTATCCACCATGGATGGCCCTGTTGGTATCTGAAATACCAGTGGCACAGCTGTCAGCATCACAGCAACATGCAAGCCCCCCCCCCCAGCAGGACAAGCTAACAGACAGGTGGGGGGTACCAACCAATATTGATACATTGTTATTAACTTAAGTCCATATTTTGTTCAGATTTCCTTTAATTTTATGTAATGCTCTTTTTCTTTTCCAGGATCCTATTGAAATTGTGCAAAGGTTGAAATAAACCCACAGTGTTTACAGGAACATGTCCACAAGTCAGTCTTTCCAGCCCATGAGGTCCTACAGAAAATGGTCAGGAGAGGCTCAGGGTAAAGAGGGATGAAACCTACAGAACATGCCTTCTTCCTTCCTTATTGGCTCAGTTTAGTGGCTGAGGGTTGGTAGAAGGCCCTGTCTGTACAGCGAGGGGTCCTCTTTCCTGGCCTGTGGTGGAAGCTGAGTGCCGGGCCCCACCAGATCTAGACTTCCCTGTTCTATCAGATCTCTGCTTTTGTGGACCTATTTGCCTTCTCTCTCGCTCCAGAGAAATAGACTGATTGGTCTAAGACAGTGAGTCCCAAACTTTAGTGTCCATCAGAATCTGCCAGCAAACTTGGTTAAAACAGATTATTGAGCCCCCACTCCTAAAGTTTCTGATTCAGTAGGCCAGGGGGTGGAACTCATAATTTGCATTTCTGATCAGTTCCCAGAAGCTGCTTCCACTGGTACAGAACCACACTTTGAGAAACACTGTTCTAGTCCAATCAGTTCATGGCACTATTCTGGTGACTATTAGTGGTCTTAGAGTAGGCAGGTGACCTACACCAGCCAAATCCAGGGGTTCAGAACCCTGGTTGTACATTAAAATTACTTGGCATGCCATGTTGTCAGGTCAGGTCCAACTCATAGCGACCCTCATAGGGTTTTCAATGGCTGATTGTTTTGGAACTACTTTGGAAGTGGATTGCCGCATCCTTCCCCTATAATATTACTCCAGAGCTTCTAACAGTGGCCCACAGAAGCCAGATATGGTGTTGCATGCCTGCAATCCCAGTGATTTAGGAGGCTGGGGCAGGAGGGCCACAAGTTCAAGGCCAGAGGCAGCCTGTATAACTTAGACCCGGTTTCAAAAGAAAAAAAGTAAAAATGGGCTAGGGGTGGAGCCCAGCAGCAGAGCCCTTACAAAGTTTGTGCAGGGCCCTGAGTTCAACTCCCAAGTACTGCCAAAAATAAATAGAAAATAATAAAAAAATTAAAATGGCCCACAGCTTGACCCAACCCAGATTAATAAATAAATATTTCTGTAGATAAAACCTAGCTATGGGTAGTTTTAAAGATTAAATAATAGTATGTAGTAATTTATTACATAAATAAAATATCAACAAACAAAAAGCATCCTGATGGTTTTAATGTGCACTGGTAGTGAGAACCACTGGCTTGTTTGAGAAGACTTCATATTAGAGGGAGAAGTCTCTTTTTCTTTCTTGCTGAGCATGAAGAAAGGAAACACAGCCCTGTGGCCTCTAGTAGCCCTGTTGTCACCGCGAAGGGAGCCTAGTCTCAGCAGGAAGCCAACACAAGCAAGGTAATACAGAGTCTTGAAAGATTCTGTGACCTTGGTGACATCATGGAGCTGCTTATCTTACAGTTCCTGGATCCTGTCCTACTTCTGGACTTCCAGGTATGGGAGATAATACATCTCCTCATTTTTAAAGCCAACTAAGTCATAGTTTTCAGCTACTTGTGGTCAAAAGCGTTCTAACTGATAAGATCCGAAAAATGTGTGATCACTCTGTAGTCCTAACAAACAGCTTGATGCTTCATCGGGTCCCTGCCTCTTACACATCTCAGAGGACCAGATTCCCAGTCAGAAGTCTGACTCAGGAGACACCTAATAGACGGAGGGGGTGGGGGAGTTCCTTGTGGCCTGTGGCCACACTTTCTCACCAATAGCACACTGCACCGGGCCAGCCCAGAAGTCATACCAGGAACTTCTCGCCAACAGACAAAATGAACAGGGCAAGAAAAGACCTGGCATTTTGCCTTACATTTAAAATAATAAGTTTTCTCTTTCTCCCTAAGCAAAGAGTCTCATATTAGTCAAATAAGAGGTTATGACTATATTCTTCCCAAACTGTTTTCTTAAATTGCAAATTTATTTTTCAGGTAATAATTCCTTTTTTGTATTTATAATAGGAAAATGTTGGTAGAACAAAGATACTCAACACTGGAAGCTAATTGAAGCAAAGTAAATGTCTATTGTTTTATTTAATTAATTTATTAACTTATTTATTTAGACAGGGTTTTGTTATATAGCCCAGGCTGGTGTCAAACTTAAGGTCCTCCTGCCTAAGCCTCTGAAATGCTGGGAAGGGTGTGTGTGTATCTGTGTGTGGAGAAAGAGAAAGAGAGAGGGGGGTGGGGAGAGATATGGATGCAGATGTTATTAGTAGTTGTTTCTGGCTGATTGCGGTGGTGCATACTTATAATCCCAGCAATAGGAGACAGAGGCAGGAGGATCAATGCAAGTTTGAGGCCAGCCTGGGACATACAGCAAGACCCTATTCCAAAAACAAAACAAAGCAAAACAAAAAGATGCTGGGCGCGGAGGCGCACACCTGTAATCCCAATGACTCAGGAGGCAGAGGCAGAGGATAGCAAGTTGGAGACCAGAGGCAGTCTGCATAATTTAGCAAGACCCTGTCTCAAAAAAGTAAAAAAAAAAAAAAAAAAAAAAAAAAAAAAAAAAAAAAAAAAAAAAAAAAAAAAAAAAAAAAAAAAAAAAAAAAAAAAAAAAAAAAAAAAAAAAAAAAAAAGGGCAGCTCAGTGGTGCTGCACTTGTAAAGTATGCAAGCGAAAGGCCCTGGGTTCAACCCCCAGTACCACAAAAACAAATAACAACAACAACAGCAACAACAAACAAAGTTGTTTCTGAATAAGTGGGAATATGGACATTTTTGAAGCTCTATTATTTGTATTCTCTAATGTTTTCCTTGGGGCTGGAGTTTAGCTCAGTTAGGAAAGCACTGCTCTGCACTCTGTGAGGACCCGGGTTCGATTCCCAGCACCACAAAAATGAGAGAAAGATGTGGCAATCCACTCTCAAAGCAATCCTGCAACAAAACAGCCAATGAAAACCCTGTGAGGGTCTCTATGAGTAGGACTTGACAAGACAGCACTTAACAACAACAATGTTTTTCTAGTTGGCACTTATTACTTTTGTATAAAGAAAAATATGTTAAAGGATATAGGATTGTTTTTTCTACTTAAAAGCAAATCTTTAATTCTTCCCCATGCTGGTCATTGGCTTGTTTGAGCTAAGTACTCTTCCTGACACTCTGCACTGCTTTTTTGGAGGTGGCTAAAATCCTGTGAATTGCATTTCTCCAGTTCCCTTGCCAGCTGGCCCATTTTGATGCTGCCAGTGGGAAGCAGTGGTGGGAAACTGCACGAAATGAGGGAGAGCTCTCCCCCTTCTTTTAAGCTTCTGGCAGTGGCCAAGGCAGGCAGCCATGGGGTTCCAGTAGCCTTCAGCAGTTCCAGCAACAGCATCAATAGGCTGGGCAGCAGTCAGCAGCTTCAGCGGCTTCCCAGAGGGTCAAAGGCCACATATTCCTGGGCTGTGATAACATCATTCCTCCAGCCATGGAAACAGCAGGGACTTCCAGCAGATACTTAGCCCTAGGTTAACCTATCTTCTCCTTCTCGTTCTGTCAATTTTTCTAGCCATTTTTAAATTACTATTACTGATTCCTTATGTTATGTTCCCTCTGTTTAAAATGCCTATAGTAGATGGAGGCAGTGGCACATGCCTATAATCCCAGCACTTGTGAGGCAGAGGCAGGAGGATCACTGAAAGTTCAAGGCCAGCCTGGGCTCCATAGTGAGATCCTGTCTCAAAAAACAAAAAATAAAAAATAAAATGCATAAGTGGGTGCTATTTTCCCTGCTGGACACTGACTGATACGCTCACATATCCTCAACTCCTACAATGAAGTCATGAGCAAATCCTGATAACTCTACTGCCATTTGCAACTCTAGCCTCCCCTCTTCTCCCTGTCTCTACTGCCATTACCAGCCTGCCCAACGTCATCTACTATGTGGATGGTGGCAGCCGACATCCTTCAGACCTCCCTGCTTCCGTACTTGCCCCACATCAGTACATTCTCTACCCAGAAGCCTGAGCCATCTTCCTAAGACACAAATTAGATGCCGTTACTCTTCTTTGTGATGCTCCTGCACTTAAAATAAAATTCAGGCTGTATGATTGGCTCATCACCATTCCTCTGCCCTCTGCATTCACCATGATCCAGTCTCACCTCTCCTCTTTCAGTCTTGAAGCAGGCTAAGCCTTTTGCCACCTCAGGGAAGTTGCATATATATGCTCCCTGCCCCAAAGAGGCCTCCTTATCACTCTAGCAAAACAGCAGCAATCATCTCAACTCCTGGTCATTTTCTTGATAATCTTATCAAAACTTGACATTTTTGGCTGGGGATGGTGGTATAATCCTAGAATTCAGAAGGCAGAAGCATGAGGATTGAGAGTTCAAGGCCAGCCTGACAAACATAGCAAGACTCTGTCTCAAAGGCAAACAAACAACATTTGACATTTTTGTTGGTTGACTTAACTGGGTCTATCTTATTTCTATCTCAAGTCAGGAGTGTAAGGGCAGGAATATGCTCACCACAGTGCCCAGCATAGGGCCTGACACAAATCAGCTATTCATTATACACTGGAGAATTGCTCTGCCTATTTAACTATTTCCATACTTGTGCACAGATATAATGGAAACTTAGTTAATTACAATAAATTCTGTATTGTTGGATGGTTAAATCATTTCATTTTTTCTAGAGAATAAGCCACAAGTTCATCAAAATCTAAAGAGAAGTACAAAGGAAAAAAAATTGGGGGGAAACAGATCAAATTGATAAAAGATAAAGAGCTGGGGGGAAAAAAATCCTTCCTATGCAGTAGTAGCAATTTTTTCAACCAATTTGGTTCAAATTCTTCTGCTCACAAATTTACTTTTGCCTAAGTTCCTTTAACTCCATTAGCCAAAGCTGACTCAACTCTTGCAAGTTAGTTTCTAAGATACTTTTAAGGCTATATGAAGGACGAGAGAATTTCCCTTGTGTTGGATCTCATTCTTGAAATGGGTTTAGCTCTTACTTTGCTTCCTTCAGTTAGGCA
Organism: Pedetes capensis; assembly: GCA_007922755.1. NCBI lineage: Eukaryota > Metazoa > Chordata > Mammalia > Rodentia > Pedetidae > Pedetes > Pedetes capensis. The sequence goes on along the minus strand of VMDO01011451.1, from coordinate 41,329 downwards.
TTTGTTCCATTCATTCAGGCAGTCAACAGATATGTGCCAAGCACGAAACTTGGTGCCAGAAGCAAAGGCAAAGTGGACAGATAGGATTCCTGTGCTTTTGAGGCCTCCCTGTCAAAGGAAAACAGTTACAAGAAAGTCTGTGAATAAGCACAATAATTTCGGGTAGTGATGAAATGCTCTAAGAAAACAGAAGAGCTGAATATTATAGGTGCTAGAGGCCACCATCTACTCTGGTATCTGAGAAACTTTCCCTGAGGAGGTGACCCCTGCTCTGAGCTCTGAGAGTTTACCAGAAGGGAGGAAGGGCCATAATGAGACTTGCAAAGTTTTAAACATGGTGACATTATGGTGTCTTCTCTCCCTCCCATCCCAAGTAATTAAAAATAAACATGATCAACCAAGGCTTAAAATAAGTGCAAAGGTCAACAAAATTCTGATTTCTCCCTGGTGGCAAATACTTGAATACTTTTATGGAAATATCTAAAATAAAATTCTTTCTACATTTTTTCTTTCTCATTTTTGTGCTCTTCTTTGCTGATTCTTCAAATATATGTCTAATCGGTTTAGTGAGTTCTCTAGCACCAAGGGCTGTCCATGCAAAAATCTGAGGAAAGAGCTTTCTAGAACGAGGGCAGAGCAAATGCTGACTCTTACATGTCAGCTGGTGCCTGCAGCCCACAAAGACAAAGATGTATTGGACCAGCCATGCCTTTTCTTTTACATGTTATCTCTGTTTACTTTCACACTAGTATGACTCTGAGCATGACTGTCCTTTGTTTCTTCCTGGCCTCATCCTAATGTAGCCCTCATCATTGCAGCATAATGGCATAGTAGACACCTTTTGTCAAAGTCTAAAGTATTTGCCATGGGGCCTATTACAGAAAAAGGTTGTTAATTAATTAATTAATTAATTTACACACAGGGTCTCACTATGCAGCCCAGGCTGGCCTGGTTCTTCCTGCTTTGGCCCCTCAAATCCTGGGATTACAAGTCTGTGCCACCATGGCAGGCTACTTATTTATTTTTGAATTGAGATCAGGAGCTGTTAAACAATCTTCAGCTGGAGAGGGCACATGGCTTGTTTTCACTCCTTACAAGATGACTTTGGCAGCAATGAAGAAAATGGATGGGGTGAGGGTAGAACACACAGAGAGACCAGGTGCTCCTGGAAGCTTCGGCGGTAGTGGCATCAAGATGGGTTGGCATCGAGTCTCCTGAAGGGATCAACCGTTGTGTAGTTACAGCATGGATTTATTTTCCTCCTGAAAGGACTCTTGGTGTCCTTCTGAACAGTTTTCCAGCTGTTACAGCTGTCCCAACTTCAGGCGCCAGTTGCAAGTAGTAACCTGTCCCCTATACTTGGGATGGATGAGCATAAATCAGAGTTCCTACCACCCTCTCCTTGGTTCCATTAATTTGCTAGGATGACTCACAGAAGTTGGGGAAACACTTGTTAACAGCCACCTAAAGAGATGGATAGGGCAGGGGCAGAACTGCGCACACTCCCTAGGCGCCCCACCCTCCCAGCACCACTTCATGTTCACTGACCCAACTGCTCAGAGGCTGTGATTCAAGAGTTTTTATAGAGCTTAATCTCCATTGTCCCCTCCCCCTTTCCTGGAGGTTGTGGGTGGGGCTGAACGTTCACCTCTCTAATCCTCTCATCACTGTGACTTTCCCGTGGCTGGCCCCAAGCTGAGGCTTTCTGGGACCCAATTTAAGTCAGCTCATTAGCATAAATTCCAATGTTATCCAAAGGGGCTCATTATGAATAACAAAAGACACTCCTATCATTCAGGAAATTCCAATGGTTTTAAGAGCTTTGAGAGAGGAACCAGGGACAAAAAACTAAATCTATTTCTCATATACCACTGAGGTCTTTTCAGCCTTCTCATCTGATTAATCATGTATTTGAGAGGCCCCTGATGTGCCTCTGCCCAACTTCAGGCCTTGGGAGGAAACTGGAAACTTTCGTATCCCACTTAATTCCCAGATGCCTTGGAAGTCCCCAGGGCCTCTACTAGCCATCAGAGCCATAAGGAACTCATGAGGCTGCTGGGAGCTTTCTGCTTCCCCTGGCACCAAGCAGATGGAAGCGCTGGGAGGCTAAGGGCCAAGTGCTGGTACTGAGACCTGCTCTCGCACTTCCACCTCCTCCTGACTCCTGTCCAGCTCCAGCTCCAGGGTCCTCATGGCTTTGAAGCTTTGCTCAGGTTCTTGCCCACATGGGCTTCCTTGCTCCAGAGCGGAGAGCTGATCCCAGGCAAGCTTGCTTCCCTGCAGTGTGCAGCCTCTGTTCTCTAGAACTTCAGTGGCACCTTTCCAGTGGCTCCCTGTTCATGCAACACCTGCTTTCTTCTCAGAGTCTGGGTGAGGCAGGGTAGGAAGAAAGGAAAATAAAGAGAATATGAGAAAGGAAAAGAACAATCATCCTGGGATCTGGTTTAAGACTTGCTGGCCGAGAGTCAAGAATTTTGACACAATCACCATGAAAACTGCTGTAAAGACTGCCTACATAGAGACTTGGGGCTGGGTTTAGCTCAGATGTTAGAGTGCTGAGCTGTACTCTCTGAGGACCCAGGTTCAATCCCCAGCACTGCAAAAAACAAAAAACAAAAAACAAAACAAAACAAAACAAAAATGGGAGAAGGACATGGCAATCCACTTCCAAAGCAATCCCCAAACAATCATCCATTGAAAACCTTGTGAGGGTTGGCCCCAGGGCGCCTAACAACAACACAGAGAACTTAACGTGAGAGAGATTTCAAGTGAAAATGTTAAAATAGCAATAAGCCATGCTTAGGATCAAAAGGTATGTGACCTTTGGGTTTAACCTTACTTTCTCCTCTGTAATCCTGTGCTTCTCTGAGAATCTCACAGACAAGATTATAGACCATGTTTACATATTAATAGTACTCTTTTCTTATCTGTAAACCTATACAATGCACATCCTGGACCACCTTATAGTCTCATTTTACCAAAGAGAATTCCTTAGATAGAAAGTATACCAAAACATTTCTTCTTAAACTTTTAAATCCTCTAAACAATGTAAATTCTTCCTTTGACCTATTTTGGCCAATGTTTTTGTCTTACTGGCACTTATCTCTCATTCCTAAACCTTAACAATGTACCTTGTAAAGCCACCTTATAATTTCACTTACAAGAGGAAATGCTTTAAGATAGAAAGACTAGGTAAACCAGCTCACTGTTTTTTGCATTTTGGTTACAAAATCATGTATATAGCTGTCATTCAGACATGCAAATGTGATTTTCTTGAGAAGCCCAGGTCCATTGCTTGGGACATGTACTATTTTTTTTTTCTTTTCCTAAGCTTTCTCTTTTTTCTCCCTGAATGAATGCCCATGCTTAAATCTAAAGTATGTACTCTTTTCTCTAATTAATAAACTCAAAAAATTTGTTTCACTCTGACTCATTCTGAAATTCATTTCTGCAACGGGGCAAGGGAGCCAAGGCCCACCTAAATAGAGGTGACTGGGACATCTCAGACTACAGGTGGCAGCACTGGGCTGCATCCCCCATTGCGCTGACATGGGCTTCTACTGGATAGGCAAGAGGAGGTGGGCCATGGAGGGTGAAAGAGATTGGAGTGTCCGACAGAACCTCCTTGAATGGTTGCACGTGGCTGGTTAAGCCCTAACTCTTTTGTTCATTCTCAAAACAACTGTATTCAAAGCTCAGTTCAATTAAAAAACAAAAAGGTTTCTCCTAAGTCTGGACTCCTCAGTGAGGGGACTTCAGGAAGGTGAGGTGCTTGTCATTTTGTAAATCTGAAAGCAAATCAAATGAAGGCAGAGCCTCAGATGCACCACAAAATAATACTAATAAAAAAGAAAACTTCTATAGAGTTGGTTTGCTTTTCTTTGTTGGTGGTTTGTTTGGTTTGGGGAGTGCTAGGGATGGAAGCCAGAACCTTGTGAATGTGAGGCAAGCACTCCATCACAGAGCTACATCCTCAGCCCCTTTTGTACAGTACTTTAGCTATCTTTAGTCATAGGAAAGAAGGAAGATCAGGAAAATAAACAGAATCATGTTTTAGTAAGTATAGTGTGCCTTTCCTGAGCCTGCCTTTCAAATCTCCTCCTCCTCCCCTCTCCTTTCCTTTCTCTTTCTCTCTCTTTTCTTCTCTCTTCCTTCCTTCCTTCTCTTTCTTTCTTTCATCTTTCTAATTGTGGTGAAAAACTCATTACTTTGTTCTTGACTCATTGGCTTACGATCTTTCCTACTGGCTAGGTTTACTGCCTACCTTCCTCAAAAATTTCTACCAATCCCCCCTACCTACAGCATATCTGCTTTGTCTGACAGCTAGCAAAAACACCGAGAGTGAATACCCAGATAATTTTTAAAAGATAATAACTGTTTAAGCCAGGCACTGTGGCACAGGACTGTAATCCCAACTCAGGAGGTGGAGAAAGGAGGGTTGCAACTTGAAGGAAAGAGGCAGCCTGTGCAACTTAGTGAGACTCTGTCTCACAATAAATAACTAAAAAGGCAGGCGCTGGCAGGGGTGCAGATTAGTGTTAGAGCACTTGCAAAGTATGCACAAGGCTCTGGGTTCAACTCCCAAGTACTGAAAACAAACAAAAAAACAAACAAAAAGCTTTTTTTGAGGCTGATTACTCCCAAGAGTCAAGACTGACAGGCTTAGGAAATGACCCAGGGAATATCTTCCATATTTTGCTATCACCTTGGTAAACTTAAGGTAAGGAAGTGGCTACCCTTCAATTAGATAGAGGTCAGGAACGAGGGAGAAGAAGATCTTGTTGTAAGGCCGGGCTGTCCCAGCTCTTTAGGGCACTTCAAGGGCCAGGAGAACTAGGCTGACAAAGGTAGGGAGGTATTTAGGGAGGCTTTGCCATGAAGATTTTTTTTTTAATGTCATCAAATTCAGCCTTTCAAGAAAAGGCTATAAGGCTCTTCTAAAAGGTGTTACTTGAATGGAAACCGAGATTTCATGCAAAGAGTGGGAGCAAAGCACTCTATTCATCAAGGTCTGGGCAGGAATGTGCTGAAATAACCCCCTTTGAGCACAGTACCCAAAGGGAAATGGCAAAGGATGAAGGAGGGAAACTAGACGGGGCTAAAGTCAGGAAGGTTTTGAAGACCAGCACAAAACATAATGGACGGGCAATTTAAGTTTCTAAACACTATTAGATAGACAGTCTAATAATTATCCTGGTCCAGGGCAGAGTGGGCTTCAGTATGGTTCATCAAGAGTTTCCTATGCCTGGGGTTTTTCAGACTGAAGTGTAACACAGCTGGGTAAAAACACTGTAAACTCAAGCATTCCATAAGGGTCAGACATTCATTGCTTTTCTAAATGTGTCAAGATTCTGAGAGTTTCCATGATATGCACACCCCTTTTTTTCCCTTTTTCATGGTTTCACTCTTCCTTTACTATTTTTGAACACACTTTCTTTCTTTCCATTATTCTCTCCTTGGTGATGGGATTGTCAATGGCTTATTCTGGGCTCCACTGATAGCATTAAGCCAAGGTTATATAGTGTTTGCATGGGAATAGCATTTCATTTTAGTGACACCTGAGTCTACCTAAGGCTTGCATGGACCTTACACTGGTATCCTCTTTTATGTAGGAATTCCTGAGGATAGGAACTGTGTCTTTTCTTTCCTGTATCACATCCTGGCGCAGAGTCATGAATTTCTATTAGGTGAGGGTAACATGCATTCATAGGCAATTTTTGCAAAACAGCTCATTGTAGACAATATGACTTCTTTGTAACAGTTAAGATCTAGAAACAGTGAGCGTAAAGACTGGCCTGAGGAGTCAAGATAGGAAATCAATTTGGAAATCTTTTCTATATATGAGTTAAAGCTATAATTATTGATGGGATTATGAAGGCAGAATGCAGTAGAGAGTATGCAGAGGGGATTGAAAATAAAGAAAATATCTGTGAGAACGTTAGCTTACAAATAGCTTAAAAACTATAGGCAGATAATAACATGATACTAGATTTAGAGAGAGACCATATAGGATTTGACACTGAAGTGGGAAGAGAAAAAGAAAAAATGGGACAAAAGAAAAAGGAAGCAGGGAAAAAAAGAAAGGAAGAAAAGAAGGAAAGAAGGAAGGAAGGAAAGGAAGAAGGAGAGAAAGAAAGAGAAAGAAAAAGAAAGAAGAAAAGAAAGAAAGAAGAGGAGGAGGAGGAGGAAGAGAGAAAGAAAAACAGACAGAACAGTTTCTCTCAGAACGTGGGATGAAAGCTGAAGTAGGGCACAGGGGTTTGGGGGGAAGACAGAGAGAGAGAGAGAGAGAGAGAGAGAGAGAGAGAGAAGTTGACATGTATTGAGCACCTTTTCTAGGCCAGAAACTGATAAGTGCTTTATAGATTTTGCCTCATTTAATTTCACAACAGCTCTGCAAGTTAAGCAATTATTGTTGCAGTAAGCACTAGAGCTGGGATTCAGACCCTGTCTGACTCCACCGCTCACTGCCTTCACCCCGGCAGAGAAGTCAAGTGCCCCAGCTATCACAAGCCTTTGGCTGGCAGCCCAGGAAAATACCAAGACGTCCTAGATGAGGGGAGGATGTCCCTTCAGCCCTGTCAACTGGGCCAGTGAAGACACTCCACTCTTGGAAGAAGCAAGGAAAGAACTGTGGATGTTGCAGTTTTCTTGACTCTCCGCCTTCACCTCAGCCAAGTTCTTCTCAATCAAGTTAACAAGTTTGTTCTAGGGCCATGTTTTATCCAAATACAGTAATATTCCATGGTTTCCCCAAAAGTAAGATATCAATGCACTCAGTATGGACACACCAATTTCTTTCCAATCTCCTCTTCTGTGGGGCACATTTTCTTGACACATTTCTCCTCTACAAACAACCACCACACTCATTTGGGGAAGGGGAATGGTACAAAAAGAGAAGATGCCTAATAGGAATAAACCCTAAAATGCTTTTTTTTTTTTTTTTTTTTTTCTGTCAGCCATGGATTTAGTTGGAGATGAGAGTAGTCAGGCCTGCTTTAGACACATTGCTGTACACTTAGATATCATGCATTAAGAATCTTAATTTGGGGGTTGGGGATTTAGCTCAGTGGTAGAATGCTTGCGTTACAAGTGCAAAGCCCTGGGTTTGGTCCTCAGTACTGAAAAAAAAATCCTTATTTTATGATTTGTTCATGTATACATTTTCAATAATATTTGCATATGTGAACAGGGGAAACATTTATAAGTAGGGAGGAGTAGTAAGCAGGAAACAGGAGCTAATTTTGTTTTTTTTTTTAAACCAACAAAGTCATTCCATATGACAGCTAATTCACTTTATTCCCTGCTCACCACAGTCTTCTTATCAATAGACATAAAGTACGTCTGTAAATCTGTTATTATAAAACAAGTTCAAACAAAAAAGAAAATTACAGAACATGGTGAATATTGTCTATGAAAATTCTGAATTTATAGTATACCAAAAACCAATAGAGAATGAAAGTACCAGTTAACTAATGCTAGACCCTTAAACTTTCTACTTCAAATTTCAGCTCTTCAAACTTCACACTTCACATTTCAGCTCTTTTCACATTTCCTATTAATCAACATGGCCCCAGTTCTGCTACTCTGTAAGTATGTGAGACTTAAGTAAGTCATTTCCCCTTCCCAGGGTCTCAGGATCCTCACCTATTTGTGAGGGGCATGGGATTTGTCAGATTCTCTCAGAAACCACCACCCATGGTTCTGTGCAAACTTTACATTCTACCACCTTTTCCCATTATGGTCTAAGCCAGAGCTGCTGGGTTTGCAAGCTGCTCAGTTGGTAGAGTGCTGCTCTACAGTCTCTGAGGTCCTGAGTTCGATTCCCAGCATCACAAAAATGGGAGAAGGATGTGGCAACCCACTCCCAAGGCAATCCTGAAACAATCTGCCATTGAAAACCCTAGGAGGGTCGCTATGAGTCGGACACGACTCGATGGCACCTAACACAACAACATGGTATGTGTGTCTTCCAAAGGCTCATGTGTTAGGAGCTTGGTATTCAGTGTGGCCATGCTGAGGTGATGGAAGCCTGAAAAGGCAAGGCTGAGGGGAAGTTGCTTTGGAAGTGATTAATACAGTTCTTTTGTTTGTTCCTCAATAGTGAATTGTTATAAAAAGAGCCAGCCTGACTCTTCAGTATCTCTGGCTTCCTGTCTCACCGTGTTATCTCTTCTACATGCACTCTCACCATTGTGATTCCATCTGCCATGAGGCCCTCACCAGAAGCCTAATCTTGGACTTTCAGCCTCCCAAACTGTGAACTAAATGAATCTCTTTCCTTTATAAAATATTCAGCATCAGGTATTTTGTGATAGCAACAGAGTATGGACTAAGACATAGCAATACTAGGATTCTGTAGGAGAAGAGAGTACATCTGCTCTGCTGGTGCTTTTCTTAAAGTAAGATACATATGCCTTGTCCACACCCCATTGTTACCTGGGCAGGGGTCCTTCTGCATCTTGTCCTTTTTTTTCTTCCCCTTCAGTACCTGGCAGTTGAACCCAGGGCCTCACACATAGTTTGTAAGTGCTCTCCCAATGAGCTGTCCCCCACTGCACTTTTTTTCTATTATTATTTTAAATTTTGAGTCAGAGTCTCACTAAATTGGCATTGAACTTGTGATCCTTCTGCCTCTGCCTCCTGAGTTGCTGGGATTATGGGCAAGCCCCACCATGCCTTGTTTTACACCTTCTCCTTAAGAGGCAGGCATGACTGCCATCTCTGCAACATGATCACATGGTTCTGAGATCATAAATGTTAGTCATACGGTGAACTAAAAGACTATGGCTCAATTTTATTTAAATATAATCTTGGCCAGTACAGTGGCACATACTTGCAATCCCAGTAACTTGGGAGGTGGAGGCAGGAGGATTGCAAATTAGAGGCCAGAGGCAGGCTGTCTCAAAATAAAATTAAAGGCTGAGGCTGTGGCTCAGTGGTGGAACATTTGCTTAACATATGTGAGGCCCTAGGTTCAACCTCCTAGTATCACAAAATAAATAAATAAAATAAGTAAATAAATAGATAAAATATAATCTCACCTGATGATAAATTCTTTCACATGCAAAATTACCTAGAATTTTTTAGTTGCTCCAATTTTTTTGGTTCACAATTACTTTTATTTGTTCTTTGACACTAGTGACAATAGTAGACAGCAAACTGTCAAGAGAACCTGTGGTAATTGTCCATTTAATGAACTTTGGCAGGTTTCCTTGAGACAAAACACTCTTGATAAAGCTAGAAGTTTGTTTTTAATTCCTGTTTTAGACATGTTATAAACTTGCAAATTTATTTCTCAGTTGATTCAACCTGACATCTCTAAATCTTTAGGAAGAATTACAGGAATGGAGATAAAATCTTGGTAATTTATTCAATTTTACCACTTCTACTGATCCCATAAAAAGACTCCATCTGTCAAAATATCTTTTCTTTAAAAAATGACACTTTCATCATTTCTTTATATGGGTATGTAGAAAACGAACAGTTTTAGTATCTGTGTCATGAAAACTATTGACATTCCAATAAAATCTGTTCTTTTTAAATTATCCATTTTTTAGCCTCTTTTGAGAGGAAACTTCAGCTTCTATCATTTATTTATAATTTGCTCGTGCAGCATGGATTTTATTGCTTTGGGTGAATATATTATGGCATGTTTGAGAAGTGTAGAATAAAATATTCTTATGTTAACATATTCTGTGATTTGGTTTCCAATCCTCAATCAGTACATATTTTTTTTTTAATTTCTGCCTGAATTTTTCTAGAAAGCAAAAATAGTAAGAATAAAACAGAAGAGAAACCTTGTTGAACTGCACCTTTGATCGTGTATTTTAAACCTTGTTTCTGTCATTGTAAGCTGTGTAAATGCCAGTCGCCCTGAGCATCTGAGCTCCTTAAGAGAAAACTTACCCTCTCCCTTGAGTTTTCTGTTTTTAATTGAGTCCCCATCATACTAATCTTTGGATACCTCTCTCATGCACTCAGTGCTAGAACTTCACTTTTTTCTTCAAGGCCTACATCTAGGACTGTGAGACAAAATATAGGACACACAGTTAAATGTGAGCCTCAGCTAACCCATGAATACTTTTTAGTTGCTATCGCATACAATATTTATCATGTTTTGTACTTTTATTGGTAAATCTGGGAACCCAACTCATAACTTGTCTTCCACTCTTAGCTAACTTTGTCTCATGGTAAAAATTAAAGTCATTAGGGAACTTCCTCTACTTCCAGCCATTTCCTCCACAAATTTACCACCTGAAGACACATTCTTACCTGTCTGTCTCCCACTTCAGTTACTGGCCTGCTCAAGAACAGCCTCTTTCCTGAGGCACTAAGCACCCCCGCCCTGCCCATCTGCTGTGTTGGATTCCTGACCCAAAGGTGCAGAGCCAGAGGCTGGATCACAGTATGAATGATGCTACAAAGCCCAGCCCTGGCTATATGGATGTGTTTAGTGAAGGAGGAACAGGTTTCAAATGTATGGAGCAGGAAGTTAGTCTATGGAAAACTCTTCTGCATCACATAGCTCATGTAAGAAAGAAACCTGATAGTTTTCCCAGACAACAATCTTAAACATTTAGATGGCATCATCAATAACTGCTATGATACTGAAAGAAACTTTCTTAACTGTCAATTTTTAAATATTTTAAGAAGCAGGCTATAGGAAAGACTGAATTACTTTCTGTTTACTCTGTGGAAAATGGTAGGACAAAACCACTGTCAAATGAAGTGATTAACGATTGTCAAGCCACAAATGTTTGGAAAAAAGTCTTTTAGAGGTATTGAAAGAAGTTCTCTTTTTTTATATATATTTTTAAGAATTATGTGATTGTCTGGATTTTGTGATGTTTGTAGTATTTTTTACCATTTTAAAATTTGTAATTCTTGTCATTTTTTCTCATTCAGAATAAATACTGTATATTCTCCATTCTAATCTGCACTCTTTCAACAGTTATAGAGGGCTACAAAATCAGGTGCAGATTAGAATTGTGTGTGGATTGGATTGGAGTGAGAGAATACTCTGATGTGGATTAGATTCAAGCATATATGGTATTTGTGTGCCTACTTTTGTATGTACAATTTTGTATTCTTTTCTTAAAATGGATTTCCACCATTGTGTTGAACTTCAAGGTCCCATCCAAATCTAAATTCATCTGTCTGGAGGAATACCAGAGTAGGAAGTACAAACTGAGTCATCATCAGTCAAGGTGAAAAATGTATAGAGGCCACACCAGGTGGGAGTTGAGAGCCTTCACAAGGTGGGAAAGTGATTTCCTAGGTCAAAGATCTACAAGATCTCTTGGGGGAAGCAAGAAGTGAACTTGATAATTTCCAGAGGCAAAGTGAACTTGATAAATTCCAGACAGGAAAGGCACATGCCTTGGCAGTCCTTTACACATTCCCAGAGTTCTCTTGACTGACAAGTCAGGTTCACTTTGAGATAAATGGCTCCCCCTCCTTTGTTCATTCTTCATGTCTGACTCTTCAGGATTCTGTCATTTTCCTTCCTTTCTTCTTCCACACCATCCAGTCCCTACTTCCACATTTGAAATCAACATATACAATCTAATGATTTTCAACTTTGTTCCTAGGACTCACCTCTCTGTCGAACTTCATGCTCATTGGGAAGTTTTTCGAGGCCTTTCTCAGGACACAGTGACCTCTCTTTTCCTCCCTCCACCATAGCAGGGAGGCCCCGGCAGCCATTTTGTTTTTGAGCCTCTCAGCCCCAATCGGTTGTGTCAGGGGCAGCCATCTGACTAGGATCAGTCAGAGTCCCTTTCTCTATGAATTTAGATTTGGGAGTGACGGGGAACAATCCACTGGCTTATCTTCTTCAGAGAGTTGGCCATATGTTTGAGCAGCAGAATGATCCTCCCCCATGGCAGAGGAGCAAGATGCCCAGCATGCAGGAAAAAGGAAGAATGGGCCAAGGTACAGGCAGAACTACAGTTGACCAATGGCCATAATGGGTGCCTGGCTTTCCTGGTCTTTGTGTCAGAACACCACACTCAAGCCCCACTGACAAGACACCTCTGCACTCCCAAAACAAATTTCTCCTTTGCCATTAAGTTATCGCCATTAAGGTATCTGGAGCTGATTTCTGATACTTCTATTCAGAAAGGTACTTCTGTTATAGTCAGTGTTGTTGTTAGGTGCCATCAAGTCAGGTCTGATTCATAGCGACCTTATATACAACAGAACAAAACATTCCCTGACACTGCCATGCTTGACAACTATTGTCAGTGCTTCTCTGCTATTCATAGCATTTTCAATTGTTAAGTCATTGAAAACTTAGGTAAGTCAAGCCAGAAGCATGATAAAAAGAAAGGTCTCTTTCAATCTTTTTTTTTTTTTTTTCCCAGATTTTCTGAGACAGGGTCTTTTTATGTATAGCCCAGACTGGCCTGGAACTTAGAATCCTCCTGCCTCAGTCTCTGGAGTGCTGGAATTACATCACCACATCCTGTGATAATTCTCTTTTCCAAACAGGAAATGCAACAATTAAAATCCTCTTGGGGGAACCAGAGAATTTTTTTCCTAGGTAGAACTTTTGGAGCTCACTTCAATTTGATTTTAGAAAAAATAATTGTAAAGTATCATATCAATTTCCTTATTGTCATTTGAACCCACAGTCCAACTGCTTTTTTATGGATACACAGCTTGATGTAAACTAGATTTCTCTATAAAAGTTTTAGATTAGTCCATATTTCCTGGAATGATAGAGTGAGGTATAAATTGATAAAAATTATCCTTATGAGGTCTACCAGTAATCATTATGAGAAATATTTTTCTAATATGGCTTATTGTATTGGGGAATATGCAAGTAAAGGCTTTAATTTTTAAAGAACTGACTTTAATGATGCAACATTGTTTTAATGATCATCATTTTCTAAAGTGACTATTCGACTGCATCTTAAGAATGTGAAGAAAGAAAATTCCTGTAAGTATAAAATGTGTAGGAGAATGGTTAATTTCAAAAGTTTAGGAGAAAGGAAAACTGTTATTTAAAAAAAGAACTCTTTTTGTTTGTTTATTTGTTTGGTTTGGTTTGGTTTGATTTTGGTTTTGTTTTTTTGAGACAGGGTCTCACTGTGTAGCTCAGGCTGGCATGGAACTTTTCTATGTAGCCCAGGCTAGCCTTCAATTTTTGTTGATCCTCCTCTCTCTGCTTCCCTAGCTCTGGAAGTACAGGTATGCATCACACTTGGCTTTTAAAACTCTTCTTACAGCATATATGTGCTACTGTACACAATGCAGCATTATCTAAAATTTGGAAGCAATCTAAATGTCCAATAGGATGTAGGTTAAATAAATTATAGGATTCTATCAGTTACTAAAAATGATGATGTATGTTTGTAATTATTAATATGGATATACATTTAGTCCCAAGAGAGAGGTTATGAAGCCACAGGTTTCATTCCCATTTTTGTAAAATCAGTAAGCTAATGTCGTATGAATCTGAAATTTCAAATGATGTATACAAAATGTAAATAGTAGTGCTTTTCTTTGGGGGATGGAAATTTGGATAGATTATTTCAATTTTTGTGTTATTTTTCTTGTATTGTTAGATTTTTTTCATCCATGCTAGAGATCAAACTCATGCTTGACAAGTGTTCTTACCACTGAACTATAGCCTCAGCCCTTATGACTTTTTGCAACAACACACACATATTCTCTCACAATCAGAATCAATAGTTATAGTACTTTCATTTCTAAAAATCCCTTTACTTCTAAAGGGCTAGGATTTAGCTCAGTTGGTAGAGTGCTACTCTGCAGCCTATGAGGTCCCAAGTTTGATTCCCAGCTCCACAAAAAATGGGAGAAGGATGTGGCAATTCACTCCAGAGGCAATCCTGAAACAATCAGCCATTGAAAACCCTGTAAGGATTGCTATGAGTCGGACACGACTTGATGGCACCTAACAACTACAACAACTTCTGAAGGTAGATTCAAAGAATTTTGATGTAGAAAGGACATTAGAAGATTCTCTAATTCAATTCCCACCCTACTCTGACATTCCTTTACCACTAATGCTGGAGTCCATTCTAGAGGTTTCTGGAGGATGGCCATTTATAATTAATAGAGAACTCACTATTTTCAAGCAATAATTCTATCAGCAGCAGAATTCTATTCAGGAAGAGAATAGAGTTGGAGAACTACAGAACACTTTGGGGTACTCTGGGTATGGTGAGACCCCAAAAGGCATGGATGTATACCCATGCCAGAGTGTTTTGCCAGAGATGAGGAGAATAATGGATGCTCTTCCTGAAAGATGCTGGAGAGAGGTTCCAGAGAAGTATGCGGGGAGACAGCATTTAGTGGGATAGAGAGATGCTAGGACTCTTCACTGTCTCAGAGTAGGGCTGGCCAGAAGTCTTTCTATCTAGTATTTTATGGAACTGTTTTGTTGTTTTGTTTGGTTTGGTTTGGTCTTTCCTAGTTGCCTTTGTTTTACTTTTTCTTGCTCTAATTTTTTTTTTGTGGGGGAGGGAATCAAAGTTAGGGATGAGTTTTTAAAATCAGGATTGATGTACAAAACAGACAAAGTGCAATTAAAAACAGGCACCTGGTGTCAGCATTAACCACAAGAGAAGAATTTGCCAAACTCCTGCGGACAGCTCTGGACCGTCACTTCGTGGAAATTGAGGGATGAGGGTGAGTCAGTCTTCCTTAGATGTCAGCAGGCAGAGACCCCAGAGGACGCCTGGGCTGCAGGAGGCACATCCTCTCTCTGTGCCACAGTTCTGCTGCTTTCTTATGTCACAGTCTGCTTCTATATATCTTCCTTCCTTCAGTCCTACAGCACTGAGTTAGTTTAATCCCTGCTCCAAATGAAAGCTAAAAGAAGCATCCTACCCTTGACATATTAAACCACAGCAATTTTCCTTCCCCATATGTGGTGGTGTCCTATGAATCCTCCTGTTGAATCAATGGGTTCTGCCATTTCGGGGGCTGTGGAGGGAAGCTGAATGCCTAACTAGAACAAAGCCATTACTCAGCTTATAGTGTCAAACTGAAGATCTGAAGTTCACGGCAAGATAATTCCAGGCTTTGTTAAGAGAAAAAGGGTTTTGCCTAGATCCAAAAAGTTTTCTTTTTCAACATTTTAGGAGCAATGCTAGAGGGTCTGAGCACAGAGCTTTATAAAAAGGCTGTGGTGCTTGCACGGAGCACATGAAACCCTGACTTTCTAAGGCATATGTGGTCTCTGGCAACTTTAAGGGAAACATTTTTGAGACTGTCAACTTCCACATATACTCTTCCCTAAAATTACCTCCACTAGAATTTGCCATGTTTTACTGCTTCTCCTTTCCCAACCCACCTGCATTTTCAAATTGTTCCTTTTCCTGTTTTCTGAAAGAAACTCATACTTCTCACCATCCAGAATCCTAAAATAGTGCATGGCCCAGGAGACAAAACCCTCCAGGGTACCAAATGACTGGCGAGGTGGAGAACTGCACAGCCCTGATGGAGGAACGTCAGGTGAGCTCACAGAAAACACTAGGGCCACAGGCCTCATCTCATGTGGGCTGTAGAGTCACACCTGCCTCATCTGTTCATCCTTATTTCTGTGTATTGAAATTCAGGTGTGACATGGTTGCTATGATGACTCATATGGAAACATGAACTTCAACTGATAATTAAATCAAGACTTACTCTAGCAGAAAGTACAGCTGATTTGGCTGATTGTCTGGACGATGAGAACTGACTCTCATTGCAGGTTCTGTGCAGAAATTTTCCATATATTGAATAAGTTATATCTAATATTCTGAAGTTTTAACAAAAATATATTTAGAGCATATACACAATATAAAATACAACAGAGACCATATCTTTTTTAACTACTAAACTTATAATACAAAATTTTAGATGTCAACTTAATAAATGTACAAGTTTTTCAGAATTCTTTAAGATTGCAAGAGAATAAGAAGTTTGCTAAAAACCACAGAGCAGAAAGGCAGGATAACCTGGACAGGCAGTTTTGGTTAGAAATGAAGTTGAAGTGGGAAAGGGAGAAGAGGTGAAGGGTGAGAGATCAGATGTGCATGTGGGAGTGTCCACTCACCCCTACCATGGGGAAAACTTAAGGGTCAAAGAGTCAGTGACAAATGGCGAGTACCAGCAATGAACAGATACAATTGGGAAAATCTAAAGGATAAGCAATTGTTTCTTGCCCTCCAGAAAATAGTAGCTTAGGAAAATGTCAAGCGTCTAAGCTCCACTACAACATGGAATCACCAGAGCAAGGGAGATTGTGATAAAATATTGCTAGACAGAGAAAGGTCTGAAGATTACCCAGGCCTGGCTTCATGCGGCTGACTTGTGGTGTGGAAGAACTTTCCAAGGCCCCAGACTATGTGGCACAGGATATACAAGGTAACTGAGAATCAGGAGTGGCCTGCTATTTAGGGGAAGATGGCCAAGCCCCCAAGAGCAGCTCTAGTCCCTTTCCTCCCTCAAGCCTCTGTCCACATTTGTTCAGGAAGAAAGGAGCCTGGGACCAGGAAGAAAGCCTATAGGAGGCAGTTTTAAACCAGAAGAGATTGAATTGCTGTGAAGTGGTAAATTTGGTTGTTTTGGACCTAACTTGAAATTTCACATCTATTCAATTTGCTGCCTCATTGAAAATTCAATTTTAACTTTCTGTTAAAATGTGATTTCTGGCCCGTTTTCCATACTGTTATACCATCTATCCATAAATCTCATTTGTTGTTCTCTCTTTGAGTGACAGAACTTGACATAACATTCCAGTTCCCAGATATTTTATGGTTGCTACTAATATAAAGGATTTGTCAGCATAACACACTCAGCTATTTGATAAAATTGATAAATTTCAACCCATGCTCAGGGTATTTTATCTCATAAGTAATTTCTCTTATACACTCATTTACCAGAACGGTGCAAGGAAGTATCATAATTTCTCATTATATATAAGGCTTACGGATTTCACAGGACAGTGTGAGAGCAGTTTACAAGACAGAAGCTCACTTATCATTGTTGTTGTCAGGTGCCTTCAAGTCCAACTCATAGAGATCTTATCCACAACAGGCTGCAACAAGCAAAACACTATTGTTAGTGCTTCTCTGCTATTCACAGGGTTCTCAGTGTCTGTTTTTTGGGAGTGGGTTGCTGGGTCCTTCTCCCAAGGCTACAGCATCTGGTGTTCCCAGGCGGTGTCCCATCCAAGTACTAACCAGGCCCCACCCAGTTTAGCTTCCAAGATCTGATGGATGGGTCGCCATCATTGCTGTTGTTGTTAGGTTCTCGACTTATAGTGACCCTACTTACAACAGATGAAACATTATTGTCAGTGCTTCGCTGCTATTCATAGGGTTTTCAATGGGAGATTGTTTTTTGGGAGTGGGTTGCCAGGTCCTTCTCCCAAGCCTACAGCACCTGGTGTTCCCAGGCGGTCTCTTATCCAAGTACTAACCAGGCCCCACCCTGCTTAGCTTCTGAGACCTGACAGGATCGGACGCCACAGTGCTATGGCTGCAGGTGGACACCATCATTAGCATGTTCTAATTCAAGGTAAGCTGTCCAGGAAGACTGCTTCTTGGGGAGGTAGAAAAGTAACACTCCTTAGCCACAGGATGCCTATCCTGCATCTGTGAGCCGTCAACATGTTTTGATGTGCTTTCTCCTCAGAGTAATAGATGTAATCCTTGAATTTTAGAGTCTGAAGGGACTTAAAGGACTTAAAGGTTGCTTGGCTCTCTGTTTCCTCTGTTCCCATTCTACAAATATGGCCTTGGAAGTCTGGAGAGTTAAAATGAGTTGGCATAGGTTTGAGAGTGAGTATCAAAAGTGGTGATTCCCACAGTGCACTCCCTGCCAAGTACTAACAGGGCCGACCCTACTTAGCTTCTGAGATCTGATGGATCTGACACCACAGTGCTATAGCTGCAGGCAAATTTTATTAAGTTATAATTAATTTTATCTGAAATTCTAATAGCCACATATGGTTAATAGGTACTGTATGGAGTAGTACAGCACTATAATGTTCACAAAAATAAAATTCCTCATTTTCATCACAATGATTAGGAAATTGGTTCAAACTGGTCATTTTTGTCTACCCCTCAGTGTTTTCCTCAGATCTTTTACCCCCTGATTCTTTTACTCCCTGAGGCTTGCATATTTTGTCAATACAGTTATCTTATGAAAACCAAATGTGTTCCATTGTAAGCTGAGGGTTGAGGATTACTCTTAGTCTTTGGACCAAGACCTATTGGTGCTTATTTAGTTAATTTTTAAATTTACTTTTACTGTGATTTTCAAAATTAAATTCAGTCTAAGAGTTAATTTCTCAGCTTTAATAGCATTTACTTCTAAATCTTATTTCCCAAGTTCCCTCTTTTCAGATGATATTTGATCTTTAGCATTGTTGCATTAGTTATCTAGTGCTGCATAACAAGTTATCCCAAAACATAGTGGCTGAAAACTCAGCATTTATTACCTCACAGTTTTGGGAGCTCCAGAATCTTGGTACAGCACAGCTAGGTCTCTCCCTTGGGCTCTCCTGGAAGAGACCCTGACTGCAATCAAGGTGACAGCCAGGACTACTGTCATCTCAAGGCTCAACATGGAGAGGATCCTCTTCCCCGCTCCCTCATCTGGCTGTTGGCAGCCCCAGGGCCTGGGTAACTGGTGACCAGAGATGCCCATTCCCAGCCAGGTGGCCTCTCTCTTGGGCTACTCACAATGTCCACACACATCTCATGAGAGTGGGACCTGCCTTTATTGGAGAGAAAGCGAGAAGAGCCAGAGAGAGAATGTGAACAAACAGGCCAGTCTTTTGTAATCTAATCTCAGACATGACATTCCATCACCTTTGCTGTATTTTATTTGTCAGAAGCAAGTCGCCATGTGCAGCCCACACTCAAGGTGAGATTACACAAGAGGGAGGGAGGGTGCCAGGAGACGAAGGTCAGTGGGAGTGACTGGAGAAGCCGCTTTCCACAACTACTTAGGGAGGCTCTTTTCCTGGCTGCTCTCAGCTTCAGGGGCTGATTCTCTACAGAGTGAGAAAGTAGGCGAGTACCATGTCCCAACTAGATAATGGCAGAATTAGAACTAGAGACCAAATCTCCTGAATTCTTGGTTAGCTCTCTGTTTTCTGCTACACATGATGCTTGGTTAGGTGTCCAACACAGGTGCGTGATGCTCCATAATGCCAACTAAAAGCATTTGGACTTCAAACAACAGGTACCAAGGCTTTTGAGCAGGATAATGCTATGAGGAAAGCCATTTGTGTTTATTAATAAATGTTAGTGGGGTACAGAGTAGTAAGGCTTTTGCTGTTTCCATTGTGTACCTATCACATTATTTTTGGTTATACTTACATCAACTTACATTATTTATGAAACCCTTTGATTAATATACGATAAAAATCATATGCAATTATGGGTTATGCTCCTATTTTTTTTCTCATGCATTTGTGGAGCTGCATCATGTGACTTGAGATTGTCCTCTCCCCCTTTCTAACTCTCTGAATTATTTCCCCTGCCTTTCCCACCTTCCACAATCTTTGCTCCCCTACCCCCACCAGACCCCTCCCACTTCCTTTTACTCTTTTACTTATATTGACAAAAGCCATTTCTAATAAAGATTAGCCCAGCACTTGGGAGGCTGAGGCAGGAGGATTGTGAGTTTGAGGCTAGCCTGGGTTAGACAGTGAGATCCTCCCAAAAGAAAAAAAAAAGAAAAAAGAAAAAGAAATAAAAGAAAGATTAGTATGCCTATTTATAAAGTGGATTGGAGAGGGAAAGGCTAGAAATTGTATTAATTCCTACTTATTTATAATTAGCATAGTTATGGTCTAGAGTTTTAGATTTTATTATTGTTAAAACATCTCAAATGTTTCTATAATTCCTAATAAAATGGTCTTTAAAAGCATTATTTAGGCTAAAGAGATATCATGTAAAAAATGTTAAATTAGAAAGTTTATGACCAAATTTATAACACAATATGTTTATATGTGGATGCTGAATTAAACCATAAAGATTATTTCCAATGAACAGGTATAGGAATTTCCAGAGAGAATTTTCTCTACCAGCATAGGAAGCTTCTGAGAGAGTCAGTACCTGAAAAGCCTGAGAAGGTGTTGTATAGTCAGTAAAATGTTTTAAATTATTATCCTGTGAAGCCTCTGCCCCCAGCCACAACAACAAAAGAACCTTCATGGCAGTGGGTAGGGTGGTATGTCAAAGTCGTCTTAGTTGTCCAAGAATAGCCACCCTTGGCTTTGCCACCTTATCTTTCCCCTCATTGATGCTGGGACCAAACTCAGGGCCTTATGCTTGGTAGGCAAGTACTGCCACTGAGGAACATCCCCAGCCCCTACCTTCTTGTTTTAATGATACTTTTTCTGGGAACCACATGCAATTACGACTACATTTCCTGGCCTCCTTTGTAGTAAGTATAGCTGTAAGACTAAGTTCTGGCCAAAAGGATATGAGTAGAAGTGATGTGAATCATTCCTAGATGTGATCTTAACGGAAGAGGCACATGTACCTCCTGCTTTTCCCTCTCTCACTGGCTGGTAGGCAGATGTGGTGGTAGAAGCAGTAGGCAGCATACCTTCCTCATAGTCAGAGAGGAATGCTCTCATATCAGCTGGACCATCCATCTTGGGCAATCTCCCCAACCGTTATAAGCTTCCTTCTTGTGTAAGCCACTGAATTTTGGAGCCTCAATCTTAGAACCATCTTTGTAACTTAACTGCTTCAATAATGTGTCCACTTATCCTTTATCTTGGCTCTTTACCCAAAGAAATAATGGATGGATGCTTAGGCAAAAGTGATAAGGAAGAGGGAGTATTGTTTCATAGCAAATTCTTGTTAGTCTTTCCTGCATATCTGCAATATCACCAGGATTGTAACTGCAACAAGCAGCTATTTTGGCTTTACCCTTCCTACTTATTTACCACTAGAGAAACAACAGAATCATATGCTCCAATTTGTGAGTGAGCCATGAGTGATTTTAAGTTTCCCTCTCTGAGGCATGACATGGGTCAAGGACCAAAGATCTATCCAGTAATATGCCAATAACTAGCTCTGTAGGGGATAACCAACCCTGATTTGTAGCATTTGCCAATTTCCATGGTGTTTATTTTCCCACCATGGTTGATTTCAAACTAACTATATGATGTCACCAAACATAAAGTCAAAAAGAAATGCACACGATCACCTCTCACAAGCCAGTATTAGTCAACCTTGGAGACCTATCTATATGTGATTTCAGCCCAGGGTATTTTGTTGTTGTTGTTGTTGCTGCTGTTTTCCGGTATCTGGGGGTTGAACATCCAAGCCCTCGTACATACTTTGCAAATGCTCTACAACTGGACTGTACTTCCCAACCCATTTTTTATCTTGAGGCAGTGTCTAAGTTACATAGGCAGCCTCTGGTCTTGAACCTGAGATACTCCTGCCTGAACCCAATTTTTCACATGTTTACTGCCCTAGTTAAAGAGAAATATCTGTAATCTGGCTTCTATACGGGTCCTAGAAAGAAGCTTAAATATTATTTTCTGAGTCCTTTAAAAAGCACTAGTAATTCATCCTTTTAATTAGTAATTTAAGTGCGCATAGGAAATGCTGAAATCTTAGGGACTATTGTAAATAATTCAATCAGCTTTGCTGTATTTTGAATTTAGATTACCTGATATTATTCATTGTAAAATATAGTTCAAGTTCTTTCTATCTATATTACATTTACATGTATTCTTTCCTAGCAGAAGATACTGAATTTGTTTGGTTCAAAATCAACAGACAACTGTTTTATATTTCTGGGCTATTATATTAACTCCCAAAGTAGGTTGTGATAAGAATTTTACTACTTGGTAAAATTGCTGGTTTACTAGTGAATCCCTTTCATGTAGTAATATTTTACAAAAGCACACAGACAATACAATAAAGATTGCTTAAAGTAGTCTGGGGTCAGAAGAGCAGGAGCGAGATGGCATGAGGTGGAGGAGGAGCATGCAGGAAACCTGGGTTCCAAGCACCACGTCTCCAGTGCTGACGCAGTTACCTGATCTATAAAAATTAGGTCATAGGACAAGGTGTCTTTGATCCCTTTGACTTTAATATCTTGATAAATTGTCTTGAGACTGAAACCAGTAATGGTGTCAGTGAACTAAATACCTCATGCGTTCTTTCCCCCGGTTTTGGCAGATACTGACAAACTGTGAAGATAAGCATTTATTTCTAGATTATTTTTTCTGAGTTTATGTTCCTTCTAGATCGGAGGTTGCAAGTAAGTTTCCCCTTCAGGTCAAATCTTATTTGACTTGTAGTGGCCTCCCAAAGCATGATGTTGAGAGAGTTTCTGAGGCCAGGTCCAAGTTTGGTGGGGGTTAAGAGAGCCATAGTTCAGAAATAGTGATTGTCTTGGGCCTGGAAGGTAGGAAATAACAATAACAAATATGCTGCAGTACCGTTCCCACCTTGTTCATTTAGATCAGTGTTCCCTTCATCTCCCACTAGGTGCTTCTGAAGTAAAAGGAATTTGGGGATTCGGTACTCTGCTACTTTCCACCAGGAAAAATTAATCCATATCAAGGCAGTATTACTCCTGAAGGTAATTCTGCAACAACAATGAAAAAGTAATTGTTGAATCTTCAGCAAGCAGTCTCAATCTAGGTTATATCTTTATAGTGATCAAAAAACTGAGTGGATTTACTTAACCAATCTATTTAAAGAAAAAAGTTATTTAATATTGTTTTGGCTAAGGTAAAAAATAAATGCTTTTTAATGTTTTTGCTTTTAAGCCAGTCCTATTCGACACAGCCTGAAAGATAAGAGAAATAGTGAACTTCCTTCTCTTCCACCTGTTCAGTTTGGGATGGCTGCGGTTTTCTCTGTAGATCATGTGACACCGCAGCATGATCTGAAAAGTAATTAACTACTTTAGGAGTTAATCCAGCATATACTTTGAAGCAGAAGCAATTCCATCACTAATAGTTGCTTGGCAGATTGATTCTTCCTTCTGGCTCTTGACATTGTACGTAGTAATTGCCCTGGAATTTAAAAACCATCTAGGGAATTCCTTTTTCCACAATTGGGGCAGAAACAGCTAATAACTTGGACATGTACCCTGTGTGTGTGTGTGTGTGTGTGTGTGTGTGTGTGTGTGTGTGTATAAATGTTGTTTCTTCCAGTCTAAAAATCCCTTATCGAACCACATTATAAAGCTGAATTTCAAACTGGTAAATTGATAATGTGTTGGCATATGTGTTTGCAGAGAGGAGTCTTCACAGGAGGGGCTTCTTAGATGGGGGCTCTTGCGAATAGGATTCTGGTTATAGAATTGCTGTTATTGTTAATAAAACAGTGTTGTGGCTGCTTTCTTCAGAGCAACAACTTAGCTTGTGAATTAACCATTCATTTTTTCAATTCAAAAATTTTGTTGTTGTTGCTTTGAGACAGGGTCTCACTATGTAGCCCAGGTTGGCCTCATGCAATACTCCTGCCTCAGCCTCTCGAGTGCTGGGATTACAGGTGCAAACATTTTACTTTCACATTGTTCTCATTTGCCTTCCTTTTGTGCCTATTATCCTGATTTGATCACTAGACTGCAGTGCACACCACCCTTTCAAACCTTACCAAATCTCCTGAGATTGAGGGAGTAGTTCAGCCCCTCTTCCAGTTTCTTCCATCCTCTACATCTTTTTAGTGTCATGTAGCATTGAAAACACAAAGAAATCCCCACCAAACTGTGAATTGACTATCATAACAGTTATGTGTAGTTTATATTAGTAACTTATATCTTCTCTCTTAAAAAACTAGGGGTGGTTCAGTTGGGGTTTTCAGCCATCATGAATTATCCATTAATCAATATAAATCTCTGAGTTGTCAAACAGACCCCAAAATCTTAATTATTAGAAATAACTGAAAGTAATTGAACCAATAGACTATTCCCAAAGCAGAAATGAGTCTCTGATTTAGGGATAATTCAAAGATCAGTGAAGAGGAATTTACTATTTACTTATGGAAAGAAAAAAACAGAAAACCTAACCAGGTGTGGTGGCTACTGTAATCTTAGCCACCCAGGAGGCAGAGGCAGGAGGATCACAAATTTGAGTCCAGAGGCAGCCTACATAATTTAGCAAGAACCTGACTCAAAATGAAAAATAAAAAAATAAATTGGCTGGGGTGCAGTCCAGGGTAAAGTATGTGCAAGGCTCGGGGTTCAACCCCCAAAGTACTGAAAACAGAGGCCTCACTGTCAGGTTAGCTGCAGTTCAGTTGGAGCCAAGACTGGAGTTCATGAGACAACACGTCCAAGGTGAGGCCTTTTGTTCCTGAATCCTAATGGTGCTCTCCCGGGAGAAGGATCTGGCAGCCCACTCACAAAACAATCCTGAAAGAATCAGCCATTGAAAACCCTATGGAAGGCAGAGAAGCACTGACATAGTCCAGGCATGGCACAGTGTTGGTATTTCATCTGTTGTACACAGGGTTGCTATGAGTCAGACCTGAGGAGACAGCACCTAACACCAACAACAAATGATGTTCTCTAAGTCCAGAGGGGAGCATGAGCCCTGAGGATGAGTTAATGAGTAAGGACTAGAGGGACAAGGTGAACTAAACCAGGTTAAAGGAGAAGGTTTGGAAAGACAGAAAGAAGAAGGCAGGCATTTCCAGTGAGGCTTGGCAGAGGCAAAGCCATTGGGGAGTAACCAGTGTGGTCAGTGAGGTAGCCAGCCTGTCTAGGACAGGTGTTGGGAAATGGGAGTTATATGACCTTGATAGGAGGAGGTCAAATTATGCAGGACCTTTAAGGTCCCACAGAGAAGCTTGAGGTTAATATGATAAAAAATAAGTAGCCATTGAATGAATTTGACCCAGGGAGTGACACCATTAAAGTGGTACTTCCATACTCTTTTGGTGGTGGTGTGTAGGATGATGTACGACCAGAGACGAGGCAGGTGAATTACCTCTGAGGTCAAATAGGATTTTCTGGCTACAGTAGGAGCTGGGGGGATAGAGGCAAGAGATACCTCAAAAGAAAATTCAGTTAATTTTTGTGTCTGGCTAGCTGTAAGGATAAGGATAGAGTACATCAAAGGTAAATCTGGAGGTGGGTGACTAGGAGGGAGGGATCAATGACAGAACCCAGGGAGCTGTAGAAAGATCTGTCTTTGAAATTGGTGAATTTGAAGTGACAGCGAGCAGTGTAAGAAGATAAGTAACACTGTAGAAGGTCAATTTGAAGAAGTAACCAAACCTTTTTTTCAAAATCAGAGGCTATGTTGTTTAGTCTCACTAACCAGGGCAGTGGGAGAAGGACCTGACAATCCACTCCTGAAACCATCAGCCATTGAAAACCCTATGAATGGCAGAGAAACACTGACATAGTGCCGGATATGGCACAGTGTTGAGGAGCGTTTTGTTCTGCTGTATAAAGGGTTGCTATAAGTTGGACCCTACTTGATGGCACCTAACAAAAACAACTAGGGCAGTAGCACCTGGCTCACACGGACATACAGCTGGTTGGTTAACTGTGGTAGTAAGAACATGAAGAAGTTTACTCAGTGCTGTCCAATTGCACATCTTTGGTCTCTTGCTGTGTGTGCATCTTCTTAGCAGCATAGGATGCTGAAAAAGTACTGAAAACATAAGCCTCCTGCCCATAAATTTCACCCCAGTATGTTTTGAGATATATCATTTTTGGTGGCAGGGAAACTGCCTGGGAGCCACAGCAGTAAAACAGGTAAGGTGCTAAAAACAACAGGATGTAGTGATGAGAATCCAGCCCAGAGTTGGGACAGTGTCAGGAGAACTAAGTAGACCAATGTGCTTTTAGGAGGAAGAAATGACAATGTATCAGTTGGATGTGGGAAATGAGTGAGGAGGAGGATTCTAGGATGAAGGCTAATCTTCTGGAGTGGGCAATTGATGAATTGTGACTTAAAACACTGAGATAGAAAAGACTGAAGGGGCATGAGTTGGATCTAAGAGGCATATCATGGATTTAGTTTTGTGCATAGTGATAGGCAGATTAATGCTCCCTTATATACCACCCCACAAAGTTATTCACATCCTAACTCCAAGAACCTGTGAATATACCACTTTACATGATAAAGGGACTTTGAAGATGTGATTAAATTAATAATTTTGAGATAAGGAGAATATCACAGACTGTCTTTGTGGACCCAGTATAATCACAAACATCCTTATAAGTAAAAGAAGGAGGTACGCAAGAAAGTAAGAATCAGAGTGATAGAAAGTGAGAAAGATGGTCAGTGCTGGCTTTCAGGAGGGAAGGGCCACAAGCAAAGCAATGTAGGCAGCCTCTGCAAGCTGAAAAGGCAAGAAAATAGGTTCTATGCTAGAGCTTCCAGAGGGAACACAGCCCCCTGATTTTAGCTCAGTGAAACCTAGGTTTGACTCCTGACCTTCAAAACTATAAGGCAATACATTTATGTCATTTTAAGTCATTAAGTTTGTGAAAATATTTTTACAACGGCAACAGAAAAATAATTCAGATACATTTGAGTTGGAGGTGAGAGTCATCCAAGTGAAGATCTGCAGGACAGTTTTATACATATAATGGTCTGGAATGGAATTATAGATTTGAGAGTCATTGGTACATGCCATGTATACTGGCATATTGCATTTTACTATCCCTGAAATCAGGATATGTCTTACAATTGACAGTATCTTATACTGCAGGCAACAGACTAATTGCCTCTGCATGTCCAAGTGGCTTGCCTGGAGAAATATGACCCTATTGAAGTTTCAGGCAACAAAACATATAAGGATTATTTGAGCCAAAGTATGTTAGTTGTCTGAAGACTAATGTTAACATGTTTTGTTGTTGTTGTTAGGTGCCGTGGAGTCAGTGTCCAACTCATACTGACCCTACATACAATAGGTGAAACAGTATTGTTAGTGCTTCTGTGCTATTCAAAGGCTTTTCAAGGTCTGATTGTTTTTTGGGAGTGGGTTACTGGGTCCTCCTCCCAAACCTATAGCACCTGGTGTTCCCAGGCAATCTCCCATCCAAGTACTAACCACACCTGACCCTGCTTAGCTTCTAAGACCTGACGGGATCAGACGCCACAGTGGTACGGCTGCAAGCTAACATATTTTAGGATGATCAAAAAAAAGCCAACATCAAAACTTTCAGAGTGTGTGCCAATGAGTTGGAAGAAAGTCTTAGAGGAATTAGTAGAGAAATCTTTTAAGTAATGTTCATTTATCAATATTCTTTTTTTTTTTTTTTTTTTTTTTACAGTACTGGAGGGCTGAACCCAGGGCTGCATGCATACTTTGCCAGAGCTCTGCCATCCCCAGCCCCTTTTTTATTTTTTAAATTGAGTCAGTGTCTCACTAAATTACACAGGCTGCCTCTAATGTCAGACCTGAGATCCTCCTCCCTCTACCTCCTGAGTGGCTGGGATTACAGGCATGAGCCTCTGCACTTGGCTTATCATTTCTCTTGATGGAGCAAGAGATAATGCTGTGATAGAAAACAAGATTAAATATGAGTTTGAGTAAAAAGGTAATTCTAGCTGGGCTCCTATAATCCCAGTGACTCGGGAGGCAGAGGCAGGAGGATCACAAGTTTGAGACCAGATGCAGTCTGTGTAATTTATCGAGACCCCCATTTCAAAAAGTAAAAAAAGGGCTGAGAGTGCAGCTCAGTGGCACAGCACTTACAAAGCAGGCAAGCATGAGGCTGTGGGTTCAAACCCCAGTACCACACACACACAAAAAGGTAACACTGAAGAGTTAGATTCTGAAAAAATTAAGTAATACTGTATTAGTAAACTTTTTATTACTACACTGAAATATCTGAAGCAGCTATCTTAGAAAGAGAAAAGGTTTATTTTGGCTCATAATTATAGAGGTTCTAAGGCATGGCACCTGCACTGGCTCAGTTCTGGTGACAGATACCAATGGTGTGAGCATGTGCAAGAGGAAGCAAATGGTTATATTCTGAACCCGAAGCTGAGAGGACAGATTGGGGCCAAGTTCAGTCTTATACAGCAACTCTCTCTAAGAACTATTAAATAATCCGTTGAGAACTACCTTCCAAAGACCCACTCCCAATGACCTTAGGACCTCTGACTAGGCTCCACCTCCCAATGGTTCCACTACTTTCCTGTGGACCATATCTTCTTCAGTCACAATGAACCTTTAGGACACACTCATTCCACAGCCAAACCAGAGCAAATACATTCATCAATATATTTTGCCTGTGTTTCCTTTTTATAGAAGTACAATAGCCTAAAAGAGTATTTCAATAATTATGAAATAAAAATTTTAAGTGTTAGGAAAGCTTCAAATCACCCTAATTAATACTATGTTTTACTTCTGTTATTCATAAAGGTAAATTTTACAACTAAATGATGTCATCAACTTAATGGGCTTTATAGATATAGGGATGGCTATGGAGATTCAAAGACAGCAGAACAGCAGAAAATCGAGAGAAAAATCTTCAGAATTTTAGTACTAAATAATTTGACAATATACATCTACAGCCCAAATATATTTATACTCCTTTATCTCATTTTGGGTAATTCATCCCAAGGAAATCATCCAAAAAAGGGAGGAAAAGATAATATATTAGGTAATGGAGGTTTACTTCTCTAAGTGATGTGGGCATGGACTACAGTCTCAGCAGCTGGACTCCTACCCTGAGTCCCAGCTCATACCAAACTAGAAATATCTGTCAGCGTTATTCAGAATTAGTAGCTCTGGTAAGCCAACAGCTTTGGAGTCTTGATAATCTTCTTCCCACCCCAAAATAGTATGCAGAGCATTCTGACTTCTCTGGGTAATATTACATCTATATTTGTCAAAAGAGGGAAGGTAGTTGGATCACTTTGACACCATCCAACTCAGTGCCCTGCTATTGGGCAGAGTCTCTTACAGAGCCACTTCATGATCCTGTCTGGTGGACATGGCTGCCTGATGTCCCAGGCACAGATTCCCTGGTTCATTAGTAGCTATAAGCATGGAAGATTCACATGGACTGCAGTGTAACAATTTTTGTTGTCATTGCTAGGTGCTGTCGAGTTGGGTCCAACTCATAGCGACTCTATGTACAACAGAATGAAACACTATCCAGCACTGTGCCATGCACATGATCTTGTTTTATGTTTGAGCCCTTTGTTATAGCCACTGTGTTTCTTCTCATTTTGAGTTGTGCCACATCTGCAAATGGAGGTCCCAGGGCCCTCATTAAATTCAACTCTACATTGAGGAGGCAACTCTTTCCCAGTCATTGTTAGATGCCTTCCAACCTGAGGGGGTCATTTTCTGGCATTATGTTTGACAGTGCTGTTCTACTATTCATAGGGTTTTCAATGGCAAATTGTTTTGGGAGTGGGCTGCTGGGTCCTTTGCAACAAGTTTATGAAGAAAGAATTATCTATAGCTACTTTCCTCAGAGGTAGGCTATGGGTACAAAGGGTACTTAGGATTTCACAGATTATCCACAACTACTCAATCGGGGAAGGAGTACACTTTTTATGTGAGGGGGAGAGAAAGAGAGAGAGAGAGAGAGAAAATATCTAAACAGCCAAAAATAGAGAGCACCATATTAGCTATAACTACCACTGAAATTCCATAAAAAACATACAGAACTATATAGAGTACATAGAAAATTATAACAGTTGTGTAGAAAGTAGGGTTATGGATGAATATTTTATTTATAATTTGAATTTTGTAAGACATGATTGTTTTATAATTATAAGTAGGAGAAAACATGATTTAAAAAAGAGTAGTTATGAAATAAAGCCATCAATCTAACTTTATAAAAGATTCAAAGAATTGAAAACTACTAAAATACAAAATAATAGGAACTATAGAAAGATGATTAATAAAGGGATTGTATCTAAGTAAAGCCTGCCATGGTCCCACTATGGCATCCGATCCCGTCAGATCTCGGAACTAAGCAGGGTCGGGCCTGGTTAGTATTTGGGTGGGAGATCACCTGGGAACACCAGGCACTGAAGACTTGGGAGGAGGACCCAGCAACCCACTCCCAAAAAAATAGTCAGATATTGAAAATTCTTTGAATAGCAAAGAAGTACTAACAATACTGTTTCACTTGTTATATGTATGGTTGCGATGAGTCAGATACCGACTCAACAACACTTAACAACAACAATCTAAGTAAATTGTGCTTTAAAATGGACTCATAAAGACCCAAAGCAGAATAATCCACTTGCCCTCATATTTCTGTCACTGGAAGTAGATTTATTACCAGTACAAGGATTTTTACAAAAACTAAAATATATCAATAATATCTTGATGAAACACTATCCAAAATTGTGCCATGCACATGATCTTTTTATGTTTGGAGCCCACTGTTGCAGTCAATCTGTTTCTTCTCATTTTGAGTCGTGCCACATCAACAAATGAGGGTCCCAAGGGCTTTACTCTTTCCCCATCACTAAGGTTGACTTTACTTTGAGGAGGCATCTCTTCCCCAATCATTTCTTGAATGTCTTCCAGCCTTGGGTACTCAAAATGAGCAATATATTTGACAGTGCTTCTCTGCTAATCATAGGGTTTGCAATGGCTAATTGTTTCAAGAATAGGCTGCCAGGTCCTTCTCCCTAGTCTGTCTTTGTCTGGAAGCTCAGCTGAAACCTGTCCACCATGGGTGGTCCTGCTGATATCTGAGCTACCAATGGCATAGCTTTCAGCATCACAGCAACAATACACAAGCCCCCACAGCATGACAAGCTGACAGACACATGGGAATCTGCCTTCTTAAAAAGGATATGTTGAACATAAACTTTATTTATTTATTTTAGTTGACTATATATTTTTGCAGTTCTGTGAACTGAACCCAGGGCCTTGCACATACTAGGCAAGGCTCTACCATTGAGCCATATCCCCAGAACGTGAATAAAAACTTTTAAGATGGAGCGCTCTAGTTATTAATTGAAAATCTAGTTATATACTAATTTTATGCAATAATGACTTCATTGTTGTTAGGTGCCACCAAGTCCGGTCTGACTCATAGCAACCCTCATAGAATTTTCAAAGGCTGATTGTTTCGGGATTGCTTTCAGAGTGGATTGCCATATCATTCTGTTTCTGTGGTGCTGAGGACCGAACCTGGGTCCTCAGAGAGTACAGATTAGCACTCTAACAACTGAGCTAAACCCCAGCCCTACCCATGGCAATGGAATAAGCAAAACTATACAACATGGTTAGGCATGTTGTAATGGTAATGGCTCTATGGATGCCCCTTCTTAGAGGGAGTAGGGAAGGAGAGTCACAAGGCCCTCACTGGATATAAGACCCACCTCTTAGGTGCCAATCACTAGTCCCTCCTGCCCTAGCTCCACATGACACAAGATTATATAAGAGATGAAGGAGTGGC
The DNA here is from genome assembly GCA_007922755.1 of Pedetes capensis. Lineage (NCBI taxonomy): Eukaryota > Metazoa > Chordata > Mammalia > Rodentia > Pedetidae > Pedetes > Pedetes capensis. Next base: position 9,970 of record VMDO01011451.1, on the reverse strand, counting down.
AGAGGGTGGGACTTGGCCGTGGTGCAGCTCTGAGGGACATCTTGATAGGAACTTCTCGGAAGGGATTCCTCCTGTTGGTGGAGTTATAGGTACAGGCTGTCTGTGAGTCACCCATGCCCCTGTACAAAACCCCAACAAACTCATGGTTCATGAAGTTCAACGTGATCCATCCTTTGGTCTGCCTATGTTCCCTTTGGCTTCCATGAAACACCTGACCATTTGACATTGGTAGAAAAGGACAGAGGGAGAGAGGGAGGGAGAAAGATCAGTCTCTCTCCAAGTGGCCAGACCTGCCAAGTGAAAATTCTGAGAGCTGCTGACTCTCATATTTCTGCCACATGAACTTGAAGGCAGTAAGAGACAAAGAAACAAATGCACAGAGATGAGAAATGGGGAGAGGCCAGACAGCTTCCAAGAGCTTGGACCCAGTCCCTTCCCAGGACCAAGCTAAATCTATGCCCTTGGAGAATTCCATGAGATGTCATATATCCTGAGGGTAATATTCAAAATTGTTAACATGGCACAAGAAACAAAACAGAACAAAACAAAACAGGACCAGACAGCTGGTATGTGGCCCTGGAAGTCCACTGTCATTCCAAGCATAAACCTTTTGTTATGAAGCACAGAATTCTGAGAAATCCCTAGGGGATGAACTGGGCTGGTTGAGCCAGTGAGGGGCATTTGGAGGTCATAGAAAGTAGGAACAAAGTATTTTAAAGTGTAAACAACCAGGGTCACAATATAAGGTCAACCACCTATCAGCCCTGTCTATATTCCTAAAAGAAATGTTGCTTTTTCACCTGAGCTACTTTGAATGATTCCTGATACTCATAGTTTTAAGACATGACCCCAAGATATGATCCCAGGGCTGGGGTTTAGTTCAGTTGGTAGAGTATTGCTCTGTGCTCTTTGAGGCCCTGGGCTGGATCCCTAGCACCACAAAAATAGGAGAAGCACCAGCAGCCCACTTCCAAAACAATCAGCCATTGAAAACCCTATGAATAGCAGAGAAGCACTGACATGTACCAGGCATGACACAGTGACAGGGACTGTTCTGTTCTGTTGTACATAGGGTCACTATGGGTTGGATCTGACTTGAAGGTACCTAACAAGAACAACAAAGAATATAATTTCTGCTATGTCATAATTTATCATCTATTTTGCTAACTGAATTCTTTTTTCCAGTACTGGAGGTTGAACCCAGAGCCTTGTGCATGCCAAGCAAATGCTCTATCACTGAGCTGTACCCTGAACCTCCTTTTTATTTTTTATTTTGAGACAGTGTCTCTAGAAGTTACACAGGCTGTCTCTGGCCTTGAACTTATGATCCTCCTGCCTCAGTCTCTTGAGTCGCTGGTACTATAGGAATGCACCACAGAGCCAGGCTGCTGACTAAATGTGATGGTAATTTCATAAAGCCTTCCAGGTTGTAACAAATTTTGAAGCAATTTTGTCTGATTTCTTACTCAAATTAACTTTTCTTCTTATTCATTTATCACAAAGTAGGGGGAAAAAAAACCTGTGCTTTTCAATTCAATGAAAGCATCAGAAATATAACCTACTGGTTAACTTTTTTCATATTACAATATAATATGTATCTACTGCAGAAAAAATTGTAAAATATAGATGAGGTTAGCACAAAAATTTAGCATACTTGCTCAATCAATCATCAATTAAAAAAAGAATCACTGTTAGCACCATTGTTTGTATTTATCCTTATTTTATGTATTTATATAATTCTTAGTGTTATCAAGAGTACTTTACATGGACACCAATTTTACTTAATGCATTGTGATCTTCCTCCCAAAATGCCAGATTTTTAAAAACCTTTGCTCCTATATTTCATTTCCTGGGTAGCTAACAGAAAGGATAGAGAGGAGGACAATGCTCAGTCACTCGAGGTACAAGGTTTCTGTAGTTCTTTGCCTCTCGCTCAGAGTACCGATCTCATGAGAACAAGGCTGACCTTATTTCCAGGCAGAATTATTCATGTCACCACTTTTACTTTGGAAGCTGTTTCGCTAGTCCTGTCTGACTATCTGAGAAAGGATGAATTTACACATTCAGCAGCAGATAAACTGAAGTCGACCAAGTCCATTATTTAATCTCCAATATTAGCTCTGGAGTAGTAAAAGGGGAGGAAGACAGATGAATTATGGAGCCTCATATATCACTGAGCCTCCTTACTTTCATCCATTGGGAAGTAAGGTCTTTTTAAGTAAGAAAAGCTGTTTGCATTTATTCACTCACACTTATATCCAGACTACTATTAAGGTAATACAAATTGTTGGTGTTACTCAGGATCTGCCAGATCAAGTGAAGGGGTGGCCATGACCTGAGGACAATTCAACACTATGGAGGACACAGGGGGAAAGGGCAACAAAAGAATAGAGACACTGGGAATAAAAACTATAAGTTAAACCACTTGAGGCCAGACAGATTTGTGCTGCCCACAAGCCTGGTAAAAGCCCTTGATAAGAAAAACTATTGTCATTTTTGTCTCATGAATAAAAGTGCAATGTTCAAAAAAAGAGTAATGGTCCCTAAATTCCACATTCATCATCCTCTCTCTGTTCAGGTGCTGAGCTTTGGAAACCTTATATGGAGAGAGAGATTGACAAATTAGGGTTTATCCAACAGTAAAGCAAGCCAGAGAATGAACGTTGAGTGAAGAAAGTTCAAGGTAATGAGTGGTGTTTATTTGGAAAAATAGAGGATTGTTACTCTCTTCACAAATTTCAAAGCACCTAAATGTCTATCAAGAGGGAAATATTTAACTACCTTATGATGTGCACATAGTGTGGAATATTACACAGCCATTAAAAACCTCACATTCAAAGAATATATGAAGTGACAAAATGAGAGTACTAAATCAATTTGCTTAAAAATCATTTTTTTTACTTTAAATGTTTACAAATGTTCTGCAGTAAACTTACTACTTCTGTAATCATATTAAAACCAATAAATATACAAAAAAGAAAGAATAGGAAAAGAAACAAAAATTTTGACTTGGGGCAGATTGAGAAAGTGTGTGTGTGTGTGTGTGTGTGTGTGTGTGTGCGCGCGCGCGCGCGCGTGTGTGTTAAGAGAGGTTTGTTATTTTTTCTCCTTTTTACTTTAAATTACAAAAGCACTACATGAATGTTTATCATAAGTAATTCAGTTAATAATTTCCATCTTTCCACAAATATTTATTAAGTATCTCTCATGTACTGTTATTTATCATTTAACTATTTATTTATTTTTGTGGTACTTGGCAGATGAATCCAGAGCCTCTCCTATATTTTGCAACTGCTTTTTGCAAGTGCTTTATCATTTATTGCTAGGCTGCACCCCAGCCCATTTTTAATTTTTTACTTTGAATTAGGGTCTCACTAAGTTACTTATGCAGACTGCATCTGGCCTTGAACTTGTGACCCTTCTGCCTCAGTCTCCCAAGTCACTGGGATTACAAGGTATGCACCATCACACCAAGCCCTGTCTTTTTTTTTTTTTTTTTTTTTTGTAATAGTAGGAGTTGAATCCAAGGCTTTGTTCATATTAGGCAATTGCTGCACCACTGAGTTCCACCACCAGCCCTTTTCATTTTTTAGTTTTGAGACAGGCTGTAAATTGTTCAGGCTGCCTCTGGTCTCAAACCTGCAATCCTCCTGCCTCAGCCTCCCAACTTGCTGGAATCACAGGCATGAACCACCACACCCTGCCAACAGTACCCTGCCATACAATGAAATATTGTTAAGCAATAAAAAGGAATGAAATATTGACATATGTAACAATACAATTGCTGTGCCACATGACTATAATCCCAGCTACTTGGGAGGCTGAGGCAGAAGGAGGATCACAAGTTCAAGGCCAGAGGCAGCCTGCACAATTTAGTGAGATCCTGTCTCAAAATAAAAAATAAAAAAGGGTTCAAGGGTGCAGTGGTAAGGCACCCTGGGTTCAATCCCCGAGGACTGAAAAAAAAAAAAGACTAAAATAAAGAAAAAAATAAACAAACAAACAAAAAAAACCCATCATGCTAAGTGAAAGAGTAAGTCACAACAGATCATGTGTTGTGTCATTCCATGTCTAGGACCTGTTCAGAATAAGCAAATCTATAGAAACAGGAAGTAGATTAATGGTTGCCTAGGACTGAGAGGCAAGAGGAGGGGACGTGAGGTTAATTGCTAGTGGGTACTGGGTTTCTCTGTGGGATGATGAAATGTCCTAAAGTGACTTGTGGTCATGATTACACAACTCTGAACATCCATTCTGAGTGAGTATTCATTGCATTATATACTGGTACTTTAAATGGGTGGATTGTATGGTGTGTAAATTATATTTTGGTACAGTGTTTTTTAAAATAAGAAAGAAAATTATGCCTTTGCAAGTCTCTTTCAGCTTCCTAAATTTCTCTAGCTGATATCATGCCTGTTGTAATATTTTCTAGATAGAGCTTCATAACCAAGACACTGCTACCAAAATAGTTTGTGGTCTTCGAATACAATGATCAGTTGAGAGAGCCTTAAAATGTAGACCTGAAGATAAACTAACCGAGCAAACCAATTTTAGATCTCTTTCGAAGTACTACCAATGTGAAGTATTAGATTTGGGGTCTCAAAAGCTATTGGAATAGAGCTGAGATTACTATAGATTAGAGAGCCATAAAATAGATCAAAAGCCAGTTCCTGATTTGAGTTAGTCCTCTACAGATTCTAAGAGGATATGAGAATAATTTTTTTTCAGTCCTAGGAGTTGAACCCAGGGCCTCACCCATGCTAGACAAGGGTTCCTCCATTGAGTTGCACCCCAATCCCCTTTTTATTTATTTATTCTTTTATTTTGAGACAGAGTCTCATTAAGTTGTGCACTGCACTGGCCTTGATCTTGCAATCCTCCTGCCTCAGCCTCCCAAGTGGCTAGGATTACAGGTGTGGGCCATAGTGCCAAGCTAAAAGAATAATTTTTGAGTCCTTCAAAGCTGAAAAGAGGAAACAGACAAAAAGCTACAAATGAAAATGTCCACCAAAGAATAAGGTGTAGAGGCTTTAATATATTTTTCTTCTATTTTTTTCTTCTGCTTTCCCTATCTTCCTAATAGGGATTGAAAACTCCCAAAGGGCAGGGTCCATGGTGCCCTCCTGTTGAGGTCCTGCCTGGCATTTACACAGTCCTCCCAAGGGAATTCTAGTGACCTGAGGCCCTCCCTCACACAGTTCCTGCCCTGCCCTCCTCTCGCCTCCTCTCGTTCCCCCAGCCTCCTGGGCACACTGCTCCCCAAAAGGGCTCCTTCTGTTCCTCACAGCAGCCCCTTGCTCACCCACCTTAGGCCTCTGCCTGAGCATTCTTCCAGGCTCTTTTCATCGTTCACCTCCTTCAGATTTTAGTTCACACATTACCTGTCAGAGAAGCCCTCCCTCACCTTTCCACATTAATTAAGTAGGTTCCCTTGAGAAGCTGTCACCTCATCCAATTAGTTTACATTGTCATATTTATCACAAAGTATTTCAACAACATTCCACAAATATTTATTCAGCCCCTACTCCTACACCAGGTATTGTTTTAGGGGCTGGGGATAGATACATCAGTGTGTGGAACAAACAGTAATTTTTTTTTAGGAAAACAATGAACATATCCACTGTATTCTTCAAGATAAAAGTAGTTTCTCCAAGTACAACAGATCAACTAACTTGATCATCTTTTTTAGGCAATTATTGAGATTTTTATTTCACAGAACACAATCCATCATTTCTGCTTTTAAAGAAGCCCAGGCTGGAAGTGGTGGCTCACGCCTGTAATCCCAGCAACTTGGAAGGTGGAGGCAGGAGGATTAAAGGCTCAAGGCCAGAGGCAGCCTGCGTAATTTAGCAAGACCCTGTCTCAAAATAAAAAAAAATAAAAATGGCTGAGGGTGCAGCCCTGTGGTAGAACACTTGCAAAGGATGTCCAAGGCCCCCTAGTACTGCAAAACAAAACAAAACAGAAGACAAAAAAATTTAGGGGCTGAGAATGTAGCTCAGTGGTAGAGCACTTGCCTCATACACAATCTGAATTCAATCCCAGCAACACACACATACAAAGAAACTTTGATTCCTTGAATTATCAAGCTAAAAATGCTGATCATATAAAAAAATTTAGGTGACTACTGTTTCATACTTTATACTAAGGAACATTAAACTAACTACATTTATGATCCTTGTCAAAGTTTTTAAATTTCATTCATTTTTTTTCACAATTCCAAATCCATTTAAGTAAGACAAAACTGTGAAGGCTCACTACATGTTGAAAATTAGGGAAATCTAATAAGTTTTATAATTGCAATCAGGTTTTGTTCCCAATGTTCATACCATAAATGTTCATACCACAATGTTCATACCATAAAATTTCCTATATATTCTATGGATGTACTAAGTGTATTCATTTATATTATTCTGTAAATGTTATATATTTAATTTGACTAAATCACATTCCATGGGTTGGATTTGGGGGTATTTTTAAAGTGTTGGAAGCTTAATGTTTATTTATATTTGTGGTTTATTGCTTATTCTTTGTCTCCCTCTATGATTAACTCTATAATTTTTTGTAGGCAGGGCCTGGCTAAAGAGTGGCAACATGATGAAGTTGTCAAGAGCAATAACTCCAACTAGACATCCTAGGATAGAATCTTGGTTGGGCCACGTGGTCAAATCACTGAATTGCTCCAAACCTCAGTTTTCCTGTCCAATCTGTAAAATAACTCTAATGATAGTACCTTCTTCATTTGTTTGTTATGAGGACTGAACAAGTTAGCATGGTTTAGTCACTTGGAATGATATTTGACACGTTGTTGTTGTTAGGTGCCGTCAAGTTGGTATCCAACTCATAGCGACTCTCTGTACAACAGGGGAAACACTATTGTCAGTGCTTTTCTGCTGTTCATAGGGTTTCAATGGCAGATTGATTTTTGGGAGGGGGTTGCCAGGTCCTTCTCCCAAGCCTACAGAATCTGGTGTTCCCAGGTGGTCTCCCATCCAGTCACTAACCAGGCCTGACCCTGCTTAGCTTCCGGGATCTGATGGGATCGGATTCCACAGGGCTACGGCTGCAGGCCATTTGACACATAATAAGTCCTATATATGTGTTTGCTAAAGTTTTCTAACTGTTGGGCCAACCCAGAACACAACAGTAGTTGATTATTAAATGAATTAATAAATTGTGGTGCCTGTGGTTTAAGCTTTGTTTTTAATTGGGCCAAAACCTGCTCTCTATCATCTTTGAACTCTCTGTTGAAAGAAAATCATTTGTCTTATAAATAGAATGTGACACTTTTAGTCAACTCCAAGGCAACTTCTTGGGAATCTGCTAGAAATCTTGTTGTTTGTTTTCTTGCACAAGGGACTTTCCAGGAAGGAAGATGTCAGCGTCTGGCTCAGTCTACAATCTGGCTTCCATTGTCACATGAAAAAATCAGTCTGTCTTCAGGAGCTGGCAGAGGAGGAATCACAAAGATACTTCTGTACTTGGCCTCTATTTCTTGTGTCTTCTTCTCATTACATATAACCACGAATTCCACTTTAATATTTTATCCACTATAAAACCAAAACAGAGCTGGGAAGAGCTTAACTGCTAACCATTCAGGATGGCATTGCCAGTAATTCTTTCCAGTAAACATGAGCCAACACACATACAAAATGCAGTCTGTTGTTGTTGTTGTTAGGTGCAGTCGAGTCGAGCCTGACTCATAGCAACCCTATGTACAGGAGATCAAAACACTTCCCAATTCTGTGCCAGGCAAATGATCTTATTTATGTTTAAGCCCATTGTTGCAGACACAGTGTCAATCCATCTGATGGAGGGTTTTCCTCTTTTGCATTGACCTACCACTCTCCCAAACCTGATGTCTTTCTCTAGGGATTGATCCCTTCTGACTACATGCCCAAAATATGCAAGATGGAGTCTGGCCAACCTTGCTTCCAAGGAGCACACTGGTTGCACTTCTTCTAGGATAGATCTGTTGGTTCTTTTGGCAGTCCATGGTATATTCAATAGATGTCTCTAGCACCATAATTCAAAAGTATCAATTCTTTTCCTATCTCCCTTATTCAATGTCCAGCTTTCACAACCATATGATGTGACTGAAAACACCATGGCATGAGTAAGATGCACCTTCGTCTTCAATGTGACATCTTTACTTTTCAATACTCTAAAGAGATCTTCTGCCACAGCTTTTCCTAGAGCAATGTGTCTTTTGATTTCTTGACTGCTGCTTCCATGGGTGTTGATTATAGAGCCAAGCAAAGCAAAATCTTGGACAACCTCAATCTTTTCTCCATTTATTGTGAAGTTGCATACTGACCCAGCTGTAAGGAGTTTTGTTTTGTTGATGTTTAGTCACAACCCATATTGAAGACTATGATCTTTGATCTTCATCAATAAATGTTTTAAATCCTCTTCACTTTCAGCAAGCAGAGTTGTGTCATCTGTATAACGCAGGTTGTTAATGAGTCTTCCCCCAATCCTGATGCCACGTTTTTCCTCATAAAGTCCAGCTTCTCAGATTATTTGCTCAGCATATAGATTGAAGAGATATGGTGAAAGTATACAGCCCTGACACACACCTTTCTCAACTTTAAACCAGGCTGTGTTTCCTTGTTCTACACGAACAACTACCTCCTGGTTTACATACAGATTCCTCATGAGCACAATTAGGTGCTCTGGTATTCCCATTTTCCAAAGTGTTACCTATAACTTGTTATGATCCACACAGTCAAATGCCTTTGCATAGTCAATAAAACATAGATAGACATCTTTTTTATATTCTCTGCTTTCAGCTAATATCTACTTGACATCAGCAATGATGTCCCTGGTTCCCCACCCTCTTCTGAATCCTGCTTGATTTTCTGGTGATTCCCTGTCTATGTACTGCTGCAGTCGCTTTTGAATGATCTTTAGTAAAATTTTGCTTGTGTGTGATATTAATGATATTGTTCGATAGTTTTCACATTCAATTGGATCTCCTTTTTTGGGAATAGGCACAAATATGGATCTCTTCCAGTCAGTTGGCCAGGTAGCTGTTTTCCAAATCTGTTGGCATAAACATGTTAACACCTCCAGTGCTGCATCTGTTTGTTGAAACATCTCTATTGATATCCCATCAATTCCTGGAGCCTTGTGTTTCACCAGTTCTTTCAAGGCAGCTTCCACTTCGTTCTTCAACACCATTGGTTCCTCTTCATATGCAACTTCTTGGAATGGTTGGTCATCTACCAATTCTTTTTTATATAATGACTCTGTGTGTTCCTTCCATCTTCTTGTGATGTTTCCTGCATCGTTTAATATTTTCCCTGTAGAATCTTTCACTATTGCCACTTGAGGCTTGAATTTTTTCTTCACTTCCCTTAGCTTGAGAAACACAGAGCATGTTCTTCCCTTTTGGTTTTCTGACTCCAGCTCTTTGCACATGTCATTATAATATTTGCTTTTGTCTTCTCAAGCTGCCTTTTGAAATCTTCTGTTTAGATCCTTAACTTCATTATGTCTTCCTTTTACTTTAGCTGCTCTACATTCAAGAGCAAGGTCCAGCGTCTCTTTTGACATGTAATTTGGTCTTTTCTTTTTTTCTTATCTTTTTAATAACTTTTGCTGGTCGGTTGTGGTGGCGCACGTGGGTAATAAACTTGCTGCAGAGGATGAGGCAGGAGGATCGCAGTCTATTAGCACCTGAGTATTCTGTAAGTATAAACTTCCAGGGAAAACATAAAGAAGGGTAGAAGAAGGATGAATAAAATAATTAAAGTAATTGGAAGTTGTTGTTGTTGTTGTTGTTAGGTGCCGTCGAGTCGAGTCCGACTCATAGCGACCCTATGTACAGCAGATCGAAACACTTGCCGATTCTGTGCCAGGCAAACCATCTTATTTATGTTTAAGCCCATTGTTGCAGACACTGTGTTAATCCATCTGGTGGAGGGTTTTCCTCTTTTCCGTTGACCTGCCATTCTTCCAAACATGA
>VMDO01011450.1:0-66754 GCA_007922755.1 Pedetes capensis | reverse complement strand
AAGGAAAGGAAGGGAAGGGAAGGGAAGGAAAGGAAGGGAAGGGAAGGAAAGGGAAGGAAGGGAAGGGAAGGAAAGGGACAGAAGAGAAGAGGGCCTATGGAGGTTAAGCGACCTCCTCCTGACACCAAGGATGCCAGCTGCAGAGCTGCCCATCTGCCTCCAGGAGGCCACAGTTACTGCTTCTGTGATGCAAACCCCTCAGTCACTGTCAAATTTATGCTTCAGTTAATTTGCCAAGCACTTGTAACTGTCACTACATTACACTTCACAACTGTTTACCCAGAGCAGCCAGTGAGAGAAGAGCTACCCAGAAGACAGAAACCGGTTATGTATCTGAAGGGAGAAGCCAGTCACCAGGCGTCCCTACCCTCAGGGCCCAGTACATCAGAACCTCCTGCCCAGTCCGTGACCCTGTGTCCCCACTGGAACTTCCTCCTCAGCCAGAAGGCTTCTTTCTGCTCAGTGCAGCTCTTTCTAATTGTTTTTCTGGGGGAATATTGTCAAGAAGCTTTGGGTCCAGAACTAAGGCTTAATCACAAAAACAGGCTTGAAGGAAACCGGGGAAAGTGCAGTGCCCCACAATGGCTGAGGCCTCAGATCATCAAGAAAAAGCTGCCAAGAGACTGGAAAACAACCCATCTACCCAGCTTCCCTGCCTAGGCTCTCCGAAGGTCTGATGTGGACAGAGGCCTCAGAGGAAGAAGGCTGTGGTAAAGGGTTCAGGTAGAATTTTGGAACACACTGATGAGGGACTCTCACAGGAATCCCCTGGGGACTTTGTTGAACCACAGGTTCTGGTTTAGTAGGTTTGGGGTTGTTGTTGGGGTGAGGCCTGAAATTCTGAACTTCCAGCAAGCACTAAGGTGATGCCCAGTCTGCTGGGCTGTGGGCTATAGGACTGCCTGGTGGAACCCTCCCTACCATAGATACAGCTATGCTTAGGCACACACAGGCCAAGCCTGCAGCGCTGAATGTGCCTGTGCCACTGATGTGGCACCTCTGTGGAATCTCACACACAGTAGGTGCCTAATATACAGCTGCAGTGAACAGACACACGATCAGGGTACCTCACAGATGTGCTTAGCGGTTAGCCTGAAGAACATTCCAGTTTAGAGCCAACTGTCCAGCCCAGCAAGGCATTTCAACCCAACCTCACAGCACGCCAGGGGCCACAGGCGATGCTCTTCTGCGTACTCTGTGGTGGCTTTCTTTAGTCCCAAGCCACTGATGAGTTTCCCATCTTGACTCCTGATCTGTTTCTCTTCATTGCCCTGGGTCCAACCACAATGGCTCATTCTGTGGCTATGCCTTTACTTCTCATTTAAGAATGATAGATATGCATAACCTCAGGGGACCAAAACCTTTCCCGGTCAATGGAGCATGGAATGTTCTTACCGACCTCACATGGCAACCTGGGTCAGCCCATGGCACGCCTGCTCATCTACTCTGTCCTGTCTAGCTGGTGATCCCCATTTGGCAACATGGTCTGGCCAAAGAAATATTAGATTTGGAGACAAGTATCCTAGGCTCAAGCCAGCCTCTCTACCTATTCTGTGACCTTGGACAAGGAATCTCTCTGCTCTGAATCTCAATTCTGCCCTCTCCAATGGAAATAACATCTATCTCATAGGCAGGACAATTAAGTGAGATAACGTGAAAATAGGATCATGTCAGACACAGAACAAATGCATTTCCCTTAATTTTTCCTTCGTTATTGATGGAAATTTCTAGAACTGGTCTATTTTACCTCAACAACCATATATATGCCTGCAACTGCACCACCATGGCATCCGATCCCGTCAGCTCTTAGAAGCTAAGCAGGGCCGGGCCTCCTTAGTACTTGGATAGGAGGCTGCCTGGGAGCACCAGGTGCTGTAGGCTTGGGAGAAGGATCTGCAACCCACTCCCAAAAAACGATCAGCCACTGAAAACCTTATGAACAGCAGAGACGCACTGACATAGTGCCAGGCATGGCAGTGTCAGGTAGTGTTTCATCCTTTGTACATAGGGTCACTATGATGTGGACCTGACTCTACGGCACCTAACAACAACAAAAAAACATATACATAGGCAAGTTCCTCATGAACACTTTTAAAGCACTTGACATTTAGGTTAAATGTATTAAATCTCTAGAGCATTACTGAGGAACACTCTAAATTCATTTCATGCTTCACTCCACCATCTTGAAAGAAAATGTCACCTGACAGATTTGTCAAAGGGGTCCATAATCTGTAACATTAATGGATATTGATGAAATATGACAGAAAATAGAAGATACCTAGGTTTAGAAGCATGCTGAGTAAAGCCTTCAGTTTATAAGACTGCTAGTGATCTACAGAATTCAGGGATGACCCCTAATATTTCTTACGTTCATTTGCTTGGTTTCAGACCAGTGATAACAAAGTCATCTGCTTTTATCAAATAACATAGAGAACTATGGGAAAGATGAGAAGGGCACTAATATTCCCCAAGACAGGCCAAGCGTGAGACATTGAGGAGAGTCACCCGACCAGATTATCACGGTTACCCTTACAATAACCCCATGAGTAGGTGGTAGAAACCTATTTTCATTAATGGGATAACTGAGGCTCAGAGAGGTTAAATAATCTAAGGTACCACAGCCAGTAACCAGATTGCATTTCCAGGTCCCCGTGACTCCAAGACCATGCTCATTACCCTGCACAGGCCATTTACAGAGCTTTGAGTTAGGGGAAAGATCAATAGAAGGGACTGAAGTGCAACTCTATCAGTGCTTTCCCATGACCTGACGGCCTGGATTTCTGCTCCTTCTCTGTGGTCTTGTTCAAGAACATTCTTGCACGAGGACAACCCCGCACAGCAGTGATTCTTAGGGGTGTGTGTCTAGAGAAGGGGTGCACATTAGAACCACCTGGGAGATGTGTTCAGATCCCTCCACAACCACAACAGCAGCTAACATGTCCCTCATCTTCTGCTGGAGGCCCTGTCAACAGAGGAAGGCCCAGAGGGTTACAAACTACGTTTAAAGGGTACAGCTGGAACCCTTCTGGAAGCCAAACATCTCTACCCTCTTATAACAAAACCCCATTACCCCAGTCAGCATGCTGAACAGAGCTTCACTGCCCATAACCAATTACTCATGCTGATGTGGAGCAAATTGCTGGGTGAAACCTGCAAATACTCTTGGCAGTCCTGAGACACTAACAAACAGCAAAACTAATTTGTTTGAGTATTACTCTCTTGTCCTCCTTCCTGTTGCTAGTAGAGCAGTCAATCCACAGAGAAATGGTCAAGGAGCAGGAGGCAGGAAGCGGAACAAAAGGTCCAATGTATCCTCCAAGGGTATCAGGATACCCTTTAATAATTACAATTAGCTTTTAATAGCGAGTTAGCTAAATTAACTAGTTTCTTTAATAATCACAGGTTGAGCACTGATTACTGATTAGTGAAGTAGGTTGGTTGGCTTTTAGTTTTTTAACCTTAAGAATGGCCACATAAAACCACTGTTAAAATGATCCTAACAACAGGGGTTATTGAAGTCAACACTGTTCAGTGGGCTTAGCTCCCCTGACTCTGTCTGGATGAAGCTACCCAAAGAGGCTGCTCTTCTCCTGCATACCGACTGGCATGCCAATCCCATAGCCCTTGGTGTCCAGCAGGCCCCCAATCTGAGTGAGGTTGCAGTTTCGCTGCCGATAGTACTCATTCATGGTGGACTCCAGCAGGAAGGCGTAGTTGGAATTCAACACTCTGGCGATTCCCTCCTCCGTGCTCTTCACAAACACACTTGGCTGCTTGGAATACATGTAATTCCACATGCGTTGGTAGGTCTGGTAGCGCGAATTCTGGGGAAAGAACAGAAGGAAGTAGGATTGGGGAAAGAGAAAGGGAATGCTGGCTTAGAAGGGGAGGGAATCAAAGCCTTACAAGGCTGGCCTTTCTGCCACTCTACCCTGCATCACAGGAAAGAGCCTTTTCCCTTCCATCTCTCAACTTGAGATGTCCACTGCCATTGGATAATGGAAAAGAAGGGACTTGTGCCTTCTATGGAAGATTAGGGAGCCATGGGGTCCCATGTTGTTGTTGTTGTTGTTAGGTACCGTCGAGTCGGTATCCGACTCATAGCAACCTTCATAGGGTTTTCAATGGCTGACAGTTTCGGGATTGCCTTGGGAGTGGATTGCCAGGTCCTTCTCCCATTTTTGCGGGGCTGGGAATTGAACTCGGGACCTCAGAGACTGCAGTGCAGTGCTCTACCATGGGGTCCCAAGGCACTGCGAATTCTGCCTCCTGGGCTAATCAGCATCTCTGCCTCATCTATCCTAGGGAGGTCTTCCATTGTCAACTTGCATTTTCTGGTAAAAGAACTGGAATTCTAGTTGTGTCCCTTCATTGTCCCTCAGTTTGGGGTAGTAAACTTATGCCCATTCAAGACTTACATGGAGACACCACCTGAAGAAGCAAGGCAACTATTTTCTATCCACCACAAGCCAATGTATTAATCACAGATTCCCCCACTGGCTTTGACTTCACCAATAATGTTGTTGTTGTTGTTAGGTGCCATTGAGTCGATATCCTACTCATAGCGACCCTCTGTACAACAGGGGAAACACTATTGTCAGTGCTTCTCTGCTGTTCATAGGGTTTTCAATGGCAGATTGATTTTTGGGAGGGGGTTGCCAGGTCCTTCTCCCAAGCCTACAGCACCTGGTGTTCCCAGGTGGTCTCCCATCCAGGTACTAACCAGGCCTGACCCTGCTTAGCTTCTGAGATCTGACACAATTGGATGTCACAGGGCTATAGTTGCAGCCTCACCAATAACAACCAGACAGAATTCTGGGGGTCTAGCTAAACTCTGTTTGCAGGAAGCCTTCCTTGGTCTCTGTGCCAACAGGCACTGAGATTTGTGTGGAAGACAGAAAACTGAAGGCCTGGGGCTTGTTTTATGTGAAAATGAGCTTGTTAGGTACTACGTTGGTTAGACACCTATGAGCCCCAGGGGAAATCTGCTTCCCTAGAGATCTTGAAGCATATGAAATGCACTATTCTGTGTGGCTTGCTCTGTCAGGCTCAGTGATCAATCAGCTTATCTGTCAAGGAATACACTATTGTGGCAGGGCCTTCTCTTCAGCCCTGCAAGGGAATCTCAAAGAAACCAGTGGGGTCCCTTTCTAAGACCTATCAGGCTGGGGTCAATGATACCAGCTCATCTTGATGGAGTGTTTCTCAAACCTTGGTCATTTGTAAAATATTTTAATCTTTCTCTATATACTAGCTATAAAATCGAACTCACTTCTTACAATTTAAATGCACACATGAGCCCCATTATATACAATAATATAAATAAAACTATAGAGGTTTGATTCACTAGATAGATAGATACATAGATAGATAGATAGATAGATAGATAGATAGATAGATAGACAGATAGATAGGTGCTGTTGAATCAGTCTGCCTCATAGTGACTCTCATAGGGTTTTCAATAGCTGATTATTTCAGGATTGCTTTGAGAGTGGATTGCCACATCCTTCTCCCATTTTTGGTGCTGGGGATTGAACCATGAGCCTCAGAGAGTACAATGCAGTGCAGCACTCTACCAACTGAGCTAAGCCCCAGCCCCATATGTATATACATATGGCTGTTAGATGCTGTGGAGTCAGGACCAACTCATAGCCATCCGATGTACAATAGACGAAACACTCCCTGACACTCTGCCGTGCCTGGCAATGTCATTGCTTCTCTGCTATTCATAGGGTTTTCAATGGCTGTTTGTGTTAGGGGTAGGCTGCTAGGTCCTTCTCCCAAGCCTACAGCATGTGGCATTCCCAGGCTGTTTCCCATCCAAGTACTAACCAAGCCCGACCCTGCTTAGTTTCCATTGATCCAATGGGGATTGGAAACCATAGTGGAATGGCTACAGGCATTTATATATGTGCATATATATATATATATATACACACACACACACACATATTTATATATACACATAAATACACATAAAATAGACACAAAACTATTGCAATATGAAACTACTGCTGTTTTTAAAAAGTTCCACCACATCAAACCTAAAACCATCTTAAGTTTGGGATAGGCTGATATTAACCCAAAGTTCTTTTGAGGCCCTCATTCTGGGGATATTTCATGAAATAGGAGAAAATTGGGCCCTGTGTTGAGCTCCAAACTAGATGCTCAAGACAGAGAATAAGATGAGGAGAGACATTTGTCTCTCCAGTGGGATAACATCTCCACGTCACTCTGCCCGCCCCTGATGCTGGTGAGCAGCCACACAGGGTTTACTTGGAAGAAGGTCATGCTGGAGCCTCCGTGAATCGTGCCGTACTCAATGGCGGTCTGGTCAGCCAGGTCGTCCACTGACTCAATGGGCACATCCATGCGCTGCACGGTCAGGAAGGCTGCCAGGTTGGCCGTGTAAGATGAGATGATGATCAGCGTGAATGCCCACCTACATAGGAAAAGACCAGGAAGTCATCATTGCCCAGGCACTCCCAGGAATCTGGGCCCTGAACCCCATCTGATGTGACATAAGAGAGGCAAGATGTCTCTCTTTCAAAGGGGCTGTCAGCTTAGAGAAAGGAGGCAGGCATATGATGTCAAAAAGAATGAATCCGTTTATGAGTGTTGCCCAGAAGACAATTGAGTTTTTTTCTTATTTCTGAAAAGATGGGATTATTGGTTGTTATTCAAAAGATGTGTAGTCCATGCACATGAGGTAGTCTGGGAGACTCTAGGAAATGGGCTAGTGAATGATCTAAGGGTACCAGCTCTGAGGGCTCTGTGCAGAGTGGGAGCTGAGCCAGCTCCCCCACCTCCTGCTCAAGCCACCTTCAGAAGCACATTGCCATGGACAGAGCACCCACTGGGAACAATGTCTACCACCCCGCCTAACCCCTACAACTCAGGGAGGCAAATCTTCCATCCTAGTCTTACAGGTGAGGAACTCAAGGCTCAGAGAAGTGGAGTGACTTGCCAAATAACACATGGATAAAACTGTACTATTAATCTTAACAGTAGAAAGTCTTTAATAAAGATAAACCTGTGAAAAGCACCTTTGAACTGCTAGAAAGTTGGAACTCAAAATCTCCTCCAATGGTCATGTTTGAAATTGGAAGACTTTTATTGACCAGCTAGAAGTAGAATAATTCTGCAATGCTGGCAGGATTCACAACAGTTTGTTCACTTTAGTAGGATAAGCAAGCTCCCACTTGGTCAGCAATATGGATCAACATTGCAACCCCCTTGTGTATAACAGGGTCAACGTTGGATCTAAGCACAGTTCAGGCTGAAGAATCACTAGTCCAAATCAGTAGGGTCTGACTTCATGAGGCTTTACCCATTGTGAAGATGTTGCCAGCGAATGCACGGCAGCTAGCAGCTGCTAGGTAGATTTTCATGAGCAAAGAGTCCCATTGCTCCTTTTTCCGTGTCTCCAAGAACTCCTGCGGACACCCACCCCTCAATGGGCAAATGCCAGACCACCAGGGAGATACCCTGGCTTTCAGTTCTGGTCCTATTCCGCCTGTGAGATGGTGGGGAATCCCACTGGCCTCTGAGCTCCTTTGTCTAGTAAATGGGAAATGCTGGCTTCTCTGCCTGTCTTTGGAGAGTCGTGAGACCACATGAGGTAGTTTATCACAAGTGATCAGTAATCTGTGAAGGACCACATGAATGTGAGATCTACAGAAATGAAGAGCGCCTCTCAGCCTCAATATGGGAGGAAAATCCCTTGGCTTCCTCCTCTTGGCCTGTAAGAGCCAGGCGTCCCTCCTCAGCTCTTCCACTCTGTTGGAAGCAGGCTGTCACAACTGCCCCAGTTGCAAGCTAATGCTCTGCAGCTACATGGCTGCATTTTCAGAGCTGGGGGTTAATGAGCCCTGAGTGTGGCCAGGGCCTCAGAGTAGGCTGGGAAGTTCCCTCAGCCTTATGGGCACACTATGGTGCCCATTCCATCTTGGGTGAGTTTCGGGGCCCTGGTCACAAGGGCAGAAGTCAAGATAGCCTGAGAAGCTAAGAGCAAGTGCAGCTGTCTCAAGGGGTGAGTGGAACTCTGTCAAGAGGCTATGAGTGGTAGAGCTGGCATACCTGTGAGCAACATGTCATTTTTCTGTCCCTTGCTCAGGCTGAGGAGGCCAAGGGAGGCTACAGTGGTGCTGCCCTCGGACCTCGTACTCCCCCAGAGGACTGACCAAACAGAGGCCCTGACTTATGAACTAAGGGCTCTGAGAGCCCAAGGGGCACACTGATAACTTAGGGCGAGGCCTTGGTAAGGGTCACAATTGGTGGTTTCTCTTTAGTACTAAGCCCCCTTCCCAATGTGCTCTGGGGCAACGCCAGCAGCATGAGGTCTCTGAGACTGTCTGGAGGAGCGACTTCCTGGGGCGGTGAAGCAGGTAATGGGCCACACCCATACCAATGGCAAAGGGCATCTGCTGGGAGGAAGTACCCCAGGGAGAAAGAGATCAGTACCCTCGGCGGACGGGGCTGCCCAGATTCCCTGAGTTTTAAGGGAGCTCCATGCTGTCCCTGCTGAGATTCTCTCTTCTTCCTGGGGACACAAGCCCTACTTTTTTTGGGGGGGGGGGGGGGGGGTACTGGGGATTGAACGCAGGGCCTCGTGCTTGCATGCTTTGCAAGTGCTGGACCCCCAGCCTTTTTTTTTTTTTTTACTTTTCCAGACAGGGTCTCGCTAAATTACGCAGATTACCTCTGGTCTCGAACTTGCAATCCTCCTGTCTCTGCCTCCGGAGCCGCTGGGATTACAGGCGGGCGCCACTGCACCCGGCAAGCCCTACTTCTTCACCTTGATCTACTCAGTGACTTCATGGCAATGTCTGGTAATAGGGCAGCATCTCCCCCGAGTGGTTTGGATCCAATTGAATTTATCATTTATCAGGGGAAAGGAAAACTCTAGACAGGGGTCACAGTCCCAGTCACTAGCTTCAGCTCCAGTGAGAAATCTGGCAGGCATTGCTGTCCAGACTCTGCTGACCTGGGCACCAGTGCCCAAGGGTGGAAACACTGCTTTGCCTTTTCCTCTGGCCTAAACAGGCTGAGGAGGAGGCAAGAGGACCAGGGCTATAAGTCCCATATGTTCTGGCAGCCAAATCCACAGGGGATTTGAAAGAGGATCGCAAACTCGTATTTTGCAAATTTGCCTCTTATTTATACAGCACCTTCAAGTTCTCAAAGTGTTTTCCTGCCACTGAATCATTGGCCCATCTCTGAGTGTCTAAGAGTTTGCCTTTTTCCTACACCTGCTGAGGTAGACAGGCCAGAGCCCCAGAGCCAGGCACAGGGGGACAAAGCCTGAGAAAGCTGGGCGAGGGGCATGGTGTGGGAGCCTCCTCCTGTGGGGACATCTGCTGCAGGCTCCCTTCTGCATGTACCTGCAGGTGCCTCTCCCGGCCCAGTCACTCAGCCTCAGGCATTTTCAGGCCAGGAAGTTCTCTTTGCTTTGCTACCAGCCATCAACGCTGTTTTCTCGCCTCTTCTTCCTTCTTGCCTGGCTCCTCTCCATGCCAGACCCCAGAGGCAGAGCAAGGGAAAAGGGAGTGAAGAGCGCAGAGTGGGTCCCGCCCACTGCCCCCAACCTCAGAGCTGCAGAAGCACCTGGGTTCCCCACCAGGATCAGCTACTGTGAAAAGCAAAGGCTTTGGTGATCTGTCTGCCAGCAGCTGGGGCAGGGCTTCTTGAGGACTCCCACAAGGTCCCCATTGGACCCAGTCCCACCAACCCTTCACGCCTGGCCCGGTGTCTGCCTGGGACCTTACCAGACGCCACTGACACAGCGTGTGGATAAGGCGCGAGGGGCGATGGTGGAGCCCTGCTGCATGAAGCCCCCGACTGGAAACCAGAGGCTGTTACCCAGGGAGTACTGGTTCACCAGGAGGTCGCAGCGGCCCTGCGCGCACGGGTGGGGGCTGTACCACTCGTAGGGCGTCAACCTGCGGAGGAAGGAAAAGAACTCCAGCACTGGAGGGTGGGCTGAGGTAGGGGTGCTAGAGGGGGCGGAGCTGCCTTTCCACCAATGCCTCCCAGACACTGGCCTTGCAGCGGGGCAGCTGCCCCCTTTGCTGCACCTGGCTTTTCCCCAACCTGCCCCCCACAAAAAACACACACCTAAAAAAAAAGGTTGGACTGTGTTGGCACTACTCTAGCTATTTCTCTTTAATCAAAGAAGCACTGCCCCCCCCCATAAATTCTGATATGGAATTCCAGTATAAAAAATAAACAAAACAGAGCCCTTTGGACTCTTGGTGGGGAGGACATGAGAGGGAAATGAGGGCGAACGTGAGCAATGTTCAATGGTATGCACGTAAGGAAGTACCATAATGAAACCCATCAATATGTATGCTAACCAAAAAAATACTAATTAAGAAATAAGTTTTTGGTGACAACAACAAAAATGGAGTCCCTCAACTGGAGGTGGGGAGTATCAGGGATAGGCAACCTGGGAACCCACTGGTCTTCCATGCAGAGTTCCCAGGGTGATCAAGGAGGAGACCTAGTGTCCCTGAGGACCACGGTAACCCTTTCCCTCACCCTCCTTCTATAGCTCTCAAATTTCAGCCTACATTAGGATTTCCAAGAAAGCTTGTGAAAAGGCGTGTTGCCAGGTCCCATTCCCACAGCTCGTGAGTCAGTTAATCTGGGTGAGAGCTAACAATCTACCAAGTTCCTAGGTTATGTGGATAGCACCGGCTCGTGTCCACACTGTGCACCACCGGCACATACTGCTGAGATGTGGCTTCAGGGGGGTCTCAGCCCTAGAGACGCCAAGCCCTGGGAATTCAAATGTTTACAGTCTCCCTGGGTGACTCGATCATCAGCTGGCTTGGGAATGGCTGCGTAGATTCTATAGTTTCAAAGATTTTTCCCTCTAAAATCTTACCCAGAATACAATGGGTAGAGAGAGAAGTAGAGCTGGGCTGGATGAAGAGGCCTGGGGGCCCCAGAGCTCTGGCTGCCCCTAAGCCTCTAGTAACTACCAGGAACCTTTGTGCTCCATGGAACCCTGTTTATAAACTATTACCTTAGGGCAGGATAGCATAGGCTTGCATATCACGTATCTGTACAGACTGTATGGTGAGGCCTTTTGTGTATGTGTGTGTGTGTGCATACAGACATATATATATATGTATACACACATATATACGTATGTATACACACACATATATACACATATACACATATATGTATATATACATATATACACACATATATGTATACACACACACACACACACACACACACACATATATATATAACCTTTTGGCTAATGAAGGATCCTGGGGGCATGTATAGGTGTGGAGGGTGGGGAAGAGGGTGGCAAAGCCCCACAGGGCAGCTATAGTCTGCCTCAGGCAGGGGGAGGGAGGCTTGTGTTCATGTATCTGGTCACCAAGTCCTAAGACCCTTTTCAGAGTCCTGAGGGTGACCTGAAGGCTCTGCAGCCTCCATCAGAACCCCCTGTCCACACTAAGGCCTCAGCCACGGTGGGCAGAGAGGACTGCGGAGCAGCAGAGCCTCGCTCACGCAGACAGCTTCCTAAAAGCAGCAGCAGACAGCACTGCGAAGCGGAGAACGGAAGTGTCAGACAGCACGCGGGCTCTGCGCCACCGCGCCAGCTGTCACTGACAACAGCTACTTGACAGTGGCAATGCCGACAGGTGGGGGAGGGGTGGCGGGGTGGAGGTGGCACCTGGGGCAGCAAACTTAGCACCTTTGAAGACGACCGGGGTGAGCAAGGCCATTCTTTGTTGGGTTGCCTCTTGTGGGCTGGGGGTGACTCTCCTGATCTTGGCTTTGATCTCCACCAGAAGGGGCTCAGCCAGGGTGACGTGGTCCCTCCTGGGCAGGACGGGACACTGCTGCCGCCTCTCTTAACTGGAGAGAGCACGTGGTGCCCTGATCCACTGAAAGAACACACCCTCGGGAAGACCCCTCTGTGGACGTAGAATGTGGGATAAGGGATCACCCGGCCCTGTCGGTGCGACCTGGAGGCACAGGGGACAGTTGGGAGCCACATGCGGCAGAGCCTCTGTCAGATTTCTGGATGGTGATCATGAGCTGTTCTTCGCACCCACACAGCAGCCTGCTGTGGCCCACTGAGGCACGCTGAGAGCCGAGTCGGGAGCAGGGGCCTGAGCGAGTGGCCTGGGAGTCACTGGGCCATGTGCCCTTTCTGGATAGAAAGTGGGCTCCCGTGAAGCCCCAGCTGGCCCAACAGCCCTTAGGCTCAGGGAGAAACAACACATTCTGCTCACATTCTGGGAGGCCCCAGCCTGGCAGTATCCCTGGGGCTCTTCTACAGGGCCAGAGGTAGTTTCTGGCTTCTTGGAATAGGGGGCTTATTGTCCCCACCCCCTGAGCCTGACCATTTGTCTCAGTGGAACGCTGCTCACAAATGCTCCTCTCCATCCTGCCCTTCTGCTGCCTGTCACCTCCAAGTCCTTTCCTTTTTATTTTTATTTTATTTATTTATTTATTTTGCAGTACTTGGGGGTTGAACCCAGAGCCTTGCACATACTTTGCAAGTCCTCTCCCACTGGGCCACACCAGTCCGTTTTAATGTTTTGTTTTAATTTTGAGACAGGGTCTCGCTAAGTTGCAAGGCTGCCTCTGGTCTCGAACTCAAGATCCTCTGCCTCCTCATCCCGAGTCACTGGGATGACAGGCGTGCGCCACTGCGCTCCGGCTCATCCCCAAGTTCTTATTCATCAAGACAGCTGTGTCTTCGGAGGCAGAGCCCGGCTCTGCAGTGGAGACGTTCTCCCCCGCCTGTCACTGTGGCCTTCGGTTCCCCGCCCCCCCAGCCTCTGGATTTGCAGGCTCAGTTTCCTGTCACTCAGCACTTCGTGGCAGATCCTGGCAAGGACCCATGCCAGGGCAGCCAAATGCAGAGGGTGCTTCATCAGAGTGATATTCCTGTCACCCCCTCCTCCTGTCCTTCCCAAGGCTCCTTCATTAGTAGGGGGTCAGGGATGGGGAGGAAGGAGGCAAGGGGTGGGGCTGGAGAAGCCAATCTAGACGAGCCTACCTGTCTGTGCAGAACAGCAGACAGCAGGCCCCCAGTCCCTCTCTCTCCCGAGGTCTCCACCACCCTTCCTCCTCCTGCCCCCGCCCCATGCAGTTCCCAGAGGTGGACACGAGGTGGCGGTGTGAGGACAGGGAAGGGGAGAAGAGAGTACCGAGCCACGAGGAAGAGGACGCAGCTGACAGCCAGATAGGCCAGAAGCATGAAGAGCCAGACGCCCGGAGAAAAGGGGTCCAGGAAGGAGAAATAGCCGGGTCTCCGTCCCTGGAAATGGAGATGAAAACAAGATTCACCACACAGTCAGTTAAAACGGTCTTGGGCGGGACGGGGCAGAAGGCGTGGTACCGGGCCTGGCCCCACACTGTACTTCTTTGGGCTTTAGCGATGGGTTGAAATGAGGCTGGGGATGAAGGTGTAGGGGAGCTGTTCCAAAACACGTCCCCAGCCTGGTCTCACAGATGAAACAGAAGACAGTGCGGACATATCACTTCCTAGGGCGGGGGAGGCTTTGTGCTGGGTGCTGGGAGCAGCCCTGGCTGCCCCGGATGTACTGCCCCACGTCCTCGAGGCAGCATGGGCTGGCTCAGGAGCACCTGTGAGCTGCTGGTTTCTGCAATGCTGGGGTCTGACCTCAGCACCCCTCCTCCACACCCGCATCTTCTTGCACGAGTGTGAATACAACAGAGTCCTTGGCTTTGTGCCACAGGGCGTTCTCACGCACTGAGCTTTCCATGTAAACCTAGAAAGGGTGTGGGGAGGCACAGCTTATTATGTTCATTTCACTCGTGAAGAAACCAAAGCCTGGGGCAGTCAAGAGATGCCCCCAGCGTCACACAGCTGGCAAGGGGAAGACCTAGGACCCAATCAGATATCTTCTGACTCAAAGCCCAGGACTGACACACTATGTCACAGAAAACATGGCATGTCCCCTTCCCGACACCATGTTCAGCCAGACGATGGTGCCAGGCATGGAAACAAGAGGCCAAGCTCCTGCTATTTTTCATCAGAAAGCAAAATGTAGGAAGAAGGACGGAGTTGGGTTGTCTGCTCTGTGTTTAGCTGTGTGGTCCTAAGCAAGTCCCTTACTCTCTCTAGCCCTACTCCTAGCTGGGCTGGATGGGAGCAAACCCATTTGAGGCCTATGGCCCACAGAGAGCACCCAGCCTTGCTTTGTCTACTCTGTGGTGTTTCCTCTTGTACTAATTGCCAGTATCAAACAATCATGAGAGTTCACACAAAAGTATAGATCTCTGGCTTTTTAATAAAAACAATTTAGGTGAGTGACCTAGCAGCACTGGAACTGAGAAGCAACTGCCCCTGTAGACAGCCTTGGTCTTGTGCCAGGCTTGCTTCTTCCATTCACTATGAAACCACTGGACTAGATGCTTCCTAAGGACCATTCAAAACAGAAAATGCTACGATTTTACAATCTCAGGAATCCAGGAAGTCCATGGGTAGGACAAGAAATCAGTATTATACTCAGTTGGTCTATGAACTGTTAAGTTCTAAGATCAAGGTTATATCAGTGATGGCAACAACCTACTACCAATATCTAGGTATGCCATTATACTGGCGATCTCAGTAACACAAATGAGGACCACCCATGCAAATATTGCCTGCAGCCGTAGCCGTATGGCACCTGATCCTGTCAGATCTCGGAAGCTAAGCAGGGTTGGGCCTGGTTAGTACTTGGATGGGAGATTGTCCAGGAACACCATGTGCTGTAGGCTTGGGAGACAGACCCAGGAACCCACTCTCAAAAATCAGTCTGCCACTGAAAACCCTATGAACAGCAGAGAAGCACTGACAATAGTGTTTCGCCTGTTGTACGTAGGGTCGCTATGACTTGGACACCAACTCAACGGCACCTAACAACAGCAACAACAACAATGCCAATACTGAGCTAAACTCAGCCAGCTTTCTGAGCTTGCACTATTCATAGGAAGCTACAAGGAGCTGAGCAACTCCAAGTAACACTATCTCTTCACACGGGGCAGGTGGGAGGACCGTTCCCTGTGGTCCTGCTGTGCCTGTGCAGCTCTGGTCCTGGGCGATTTCCACCTGCTCTGCAGGAAGCCTTTCCACCCTTTCTCAGAGAGCCAACAGGCACATTCCCGCACCACCTGGGGAACAGGTTTACCTTCCCCTTTGGGACCACAGCCCAGAGAGGGTACAGACAGGATGTTAACAGCTCACCCCCTGCCAATGGGGCAGGCATGCGTGGGCCTGGTGGCCTTTCAGCAATGTGACGTGGCCTCCTGGGTTACCTCTCTGAAGTTGACTTTCTCCCACTCCACAGTTTAGGCCAGGGAGCCACCCTTGGATACCCACTGTTAAGTATCTGCCTTGTGGTGTCTGAAAGCTTGGTCTGCACAGAACCCTCAGGTGATTTATTGGGAAAATGAAACAATCTGTGGGACAAAGGCCAGTAACTAAAAGGAAGGGAGCAGGAGAGGAGAGGGGACAAGACCATTTGAGCCTGTGGTTCCAGCCTTATGTATATCCTTTAACAGGAAGCAGTCTCAAGAGCAGCAGAATCAGAGTCCTGGGTTGGTAGCTCTGTTGTCCATCACAGGCCGACCATGTCTTTTTCATCATCCCCAGAGCCAGTGGCAGACCCAGGAGAACAGAGAGCCTTTGAACCCATGCAGAGTCCAAAAGGGATCAAAGGAGTTGATCTTGCCCACACTTCTCCTGCAGCAGAAATCACTAGCTTGGTCCTCTCCTGGGCTCCCTCTAGAACCCAGACTTTCTCTGGAAAAATATATGTGAATTCTGTGGTCCCTGTCAGGACTATTTCACTCTGTATCTCTCAGCTGGGAGATATCCAGAAGAAAAAAAATCTTTTATTGTTGCCTTCTGAATCTGAAACCCCATTAGATGTTCAATGTCAGAAATCTATACCTGATTATATCACAATGAGTGAAATTGAGGAAAGTGACAGCACCATTTAAAGCTGCCATATTTGGTTATGGGCGATAAGGAATGATGCATAGCCGTGGGAAGACGTCGTGGAGACGTGGGTTATAAAACACAGACCATCGCACAAACAAGGACCAGGACACAAACACGACTCTGCTAGAAACCTATCGGTCATGTTGGCAGGGCAACACCTGATGCCACATGTGATTGACTGACGCCAACCTCGAGAGCAAGGCCTGGGAAGTTATTCAAGAGTCGCATCTGGGGTTATGCAGCCTTGGCTTAGGCTGAGCCCGCACTGTTGAGGTGATGCCAAAGAGAAGTGTGTTCCTTGCAAGATTCCAAATGCCTACCATTTTTCCTATGCTTTCGATTGCCTCCTTCCCAAAGGATGCCTGAGTTACCGGCACTCGGAACAAATCGGTTGTCACGTGCCGTAGACATTTCTTCCAAATAATAGCTTTCCCTGAACCCAAAGAATGGATGATGGCGATGCTTTTCTTCCAAGTGCTTCACTGTGTTCTCTTGATTTCCATACCCAATTTTCCATACTGACAGATGGAAGAACTGAGACCCAGGGAGGTTAAATGCCTCCTTCAAATCACTGGTGACGGTTGCAATTTCTCTGGTGCTCGTTCATCAAGCTGTGCCATGGGCATGCCACACTCCTCCATTCAGATGGCAGCTTTCCAAATCTTCCTCTCCTCTTAATCTTTGCAACTTGCTCCAACAAACTCCCTAATGAACCCCATGCCTGCTTCCCACTGCCAGCGGAATCTCAACCTACTTGACCCTACCTCTTTAAAATATTCATAAATGGATGTTATTTAATTATCCGCATCATCATTTAGTGTGACTCTGTTGTATTTATAGGCATCGGCATTGATTTATACAATCAATATAACTGCTCACTACAAGTTAGATCAGTTCCTTCTGATGGATACAAGCATTTTGAAAGTAGATAAGTGTTTTATAGGTATATCTATATATAGCTGTAGGTAAATATCTATGCCCCAAATGTCAAGGACAGGTCAAGCCCTGCTGATGGAATAGAAAATCAGAGGGCAGCAAAATTAGAACTAGGTCCCCTGGCTTTTGGACAGTGCTTCCAACTAACCACACCAGAGATACCATCCTTGATGCTTTCTGGTAATGAGAAAGACCCAAAGGGCTGGCCACCAACTGACCATCATTCTGCTATGCTGAGGGCCTTTGAACGACAACAGAGTGGCAATGGAGCTTTCTACAGAGCTATGAAGTAGCATTAAACTCCCCTTAGATGGCAAGAATTCCCCTTATCCTTAAAAAAAAATAGTCTGTTAATCCACTGATACTTCATTCTGCACATACTACAAGAAATGGCAGTACAGTTGTTATTGTTAGGTGTTGTTGAGTCTCATCCAACTCATAGCGACCCTCATAGGGTTTTCAATGGAGGATTATTTTGGGACTGCTTCAGGAGTGGACTGAAGCACACATCCTTCTCCTGTTTTTGTGGTGCTGGGGATGGAATCCAGTCCTCAGAAGGTGCTGAGTGGCATTCTACCAAGTGAGCTAAACCCCAACCTGATAGTACAGTCAGAAGGCAACTACTTCCCAACATCTGGAGCAAAATGCATGGAGAGGGGACACTAGAGCCAGCTAATGCAGAAGAGGAGGTGAGTTAAAATACAGATGCTGGAGCCAAACTGCCCAGCATCCAGTCCTGGCTTTAACCTAGCTCTATATAATTATAAGATATATGGTGCTGGGCAAATTACTTCACTTCACAGTGTCTGCAACAATGGGCTTAAACATAAATAAGATCGTGTGCCTGGCACAGAATTGGGGAGTGTTTTATTCTGTTGCACATAGGGTCGCTATGAGTCGGACCCAACTCGATGGCACCTAACAACAAAAACAGCGGGTCTCTGTTTGTTCTTTTGTCACACGGGGTTAATAATAAAACCTGCCTTGTGGAGTGGTTTTGAGGACTGAATTAACATATAGATAGGTCCATGTGTGTGTCTGTACCCCTTCTGTCAAATGAAATAGGGGATAGTATATGACAGAGGAGGGAACTTCCTTTTATACTGATACCTTCTGCAATGGACAAGAAATACTACTTTCTGTCCCATGGTGACACATACTAAGGATGTTTGAGGGGTGAATGCCATCTGGCTATAGCCCCTTACTATAACTCCTACAGTTTCTATAGGTTGTAATACATGAATTGGGAGGGTTCCCCTAGACTCTCCAAGGAAGCAGTTAGGGCCATTCCAGAGATTCTTCTGGAAGGATGGCTCTTAGAAACCAGCAATCCCAATCTTTAGAACTCTGCTCCTCCCCAGCTTTCCAAAGAAGTCACCAGCAGACTGGACCAGGCATGTGGCAGGTTCTTCTATGTAAGCGCTGTGTACCCTTGTTACCATTTCTAAACACCTGAACAAGTGACATTAACTTTCTTCCTTCCCTATGCCCTATCTCCTCCCCAGAGCATCAATGACAAAGGGTTGTCATGTCCTCCAAGTGCTTTTGACTGTCTTTAGAACTAAATCACCATTTTTCTTGTTAGTGGTGGCCAATGATCAATAAAATACTCCCTAGGGCTGAAGAGGGAAGCAAAGGCACTCTCCATAACTCCTTCCGGGAAAGGGAAGGAGGTGAGCTCCTCCTGTTTCATGGCAGGACCCGGGACAGCCTCCCCCGGTGTCTGCAGTGAGTTATCTGAATCATTTGGCTCAGCATGCACTCCACCTCTGACTCCAGGAGGAAAAAAGAAGCAAGCAATTAACTCCTCTCCACATAAAACACTCAGATGGTTTGTTGCCTATATATCCCACATGCTAGTGTGTCTCTTTTCGCTTTGCTGATTGGAAATCTGGTAGGAGCAGAGCCAAGTTCTTCTGGCACTGACCTTGACTTCCTGAGTGGTGCTACATAAGCCACTCAACATTTGGGTGCCATTTTCTTCTCCCATAGAATGGAGCGCCACAGTCCACATAAAGCCTGAATGTGAGAATTACTAAAATAATGTTGATAAGACACCTTGAGCTTCTTGAGACAGATACACTCAATAGATAATCAGAATTAAAATGATTATACATCCAGGGAGTCAGGGATCCATATTTCCATTAGATAGGCTATCATGTTACTTAGCTTTAAGGAATAGAACTCTATTCATTTTCTATTTCCTTATAACAAAGTATTAAGCAGTATTAGAAATGATTCAATGGTTTACTTAGCACTGTTCTCCATTTTCCTAGACAGTCCTTCGGAAATGAAACAGACCTTCTTGAAAAACGGGTAATACATCCTGCAAATGCCATGCATTAATTTAGTGTTGGCATTTATTTCTCTCTCATATTTTAACCACTGTCTGATTTTAACTTTTCTTGACAGAAAAGACTCTAGCTGAGAGTGAAAGAGAGAAAAGGAAGAGAGGATAAAACTTTAGCATTTGTTCAGCAAAGGAGGAGGACAGTCTAGAGGGCAAATGGTAAGCTCACACTTTCCAGGAAGTCTCAGATGCTCTGGCTGGCTGGGGACCCTAGGTGGGACCATAGATAATATCCTTAGCGAGGATAGAATCATGAAAGGTCGCCTAATGCATGGCCTTGACAGTGGGAGAAATATACCTACTATACCATGAGGGCAGGCAGCTGGAAGTGTGAGACTTACAGAATTCTTGGCTTCAATGCCCACTGCCCTGCTATATCTGTCTTCTTTCCACCGCACTGACCAGACTCACCTAGTCTCAGATTCCTGTCCTGGATAACGGGAATCATGCTCCCTGCCTCAGGCACTGGTACACTTACCTAGAGCCTGTGTGTGGGAACGCTTGAGAAATGAAGACCTGTCAGTCAACATACGCTATCTTAGACATACGCCAAACCTCCCTGAAGAAGTCAACACTAAATTGTGCAGGTGACATTTACCCATCTAGGGGTTAAATGGGCCAACTGTTGAATCCCAGGTTGGCTTTGGCACACTGATGATTCCTTGCTACAATGGGCAGGGCGTGCTTGAGGAATGCAAACCTATTTTAATATTGGTCTGAGTGAAACATCATTAGGCAAATTGCTGCAGCAGGAGGAAAAAAAAGACAGAAAACAACCCCCACATACTCTACAGTTGAATATAAATGTTGTTTCTCCAGGCTCTTCTCTCCTTCACTCACACATATTTGAGAGCTCACAGTATGCATTGACACCATAAAACCCTTGAAAGCAAAATGCCCTTGGAGATATACTGCAGTACTAAATACTGAATTTCTTTGCAAAAACAATGAGCTAATTTTCCAGGAAAATCAGAGGTCCTATGCCTTGACTCCCACCCTTTGAGTATCAGGCGACCCCAGACTCTGAAGGCTGGGCCATCTTCATAGAGCCTAGAAATGCATCTGGCCCTAGTGGGAGACCCTGATGCCTTCTCAAGTGGATGCTACGTTGTACGTGGGATATGTAGGTCTCGGAGGGGGAGATCCATGACTTCGGGTGGCAGCTATGGCACAGTTAGAGCAGAAGGTGTATATAGGAGGCCTGGAATGTTTGCTTGGCATCTCTTTTTCATCCTCAAGACCAATGAGGGTAAAGGCCAGAAAGAAAAAAAAAAAAAGAATCTGTTTGGGTTACTCATCCTGCTGCCTAGAATACTGCCTCTGCAGGACCCCAATAGGAACCAGAGTTCCTGGGGCTCAGTGTTGTCCTACCAGGAGCCACAGAGGAAAGGACGATGCTCACTGACCACACAGTCACTAGATTTATTTATTTCCTTCCTTCCTTTCTTCCTTCCTTCCCTGTTCCTACTTTCCTTCCCCCTTCCCTCCTTTTTTCTTCCCTTCCTTCTTCCTTCCTTCCCTTTCCTTTCTCCTTCTTTCCTGCCTTCCTTTCTTCCTTCTTCCTTCCCTTCCTTCCTTCCCTCTTCCTTCCTTTTCTTCCCTCCCTTCTTCCTTCCTTCCCTTTCCTTTCCTTCTCCTTCCTTCCTTTCCCCTTCTTTCCTTCCTTATTTCCTCCCTTCCTTCTTCCTTCCCTTCCCTTTCCTTTCCCCTTCCTTCCTTCCCCTACCTTCCCCCTTTCTTCCTTCCTTTTTTCCTTCCTTCCTTCCTCCTCTTTCCTTTCCTTCTTCCTTCCTTCCCCCTTCCTCCCCCTCTTCCTTCCTTCCTTTTTTCTTCCCTTCCTTCCTTCCCTTTCCTTTCTCTCTCCTTCCCTTCCTTTCTCTCCCTTCCTTCCTTCCTTCCTTTTTTCTTTTCATATCTATCAAGTAAATACTGCACATTTAGGACAATCACATTTTCCATACCAACATCATATCATAAAAGCCTGTGGTCTGACAAGAGGGTACTTTTCCTTTAATGCACCTCCCTCTGGGGCTTGCCCAGAGAGGGACGGGTAAAGAATGCTGCAGCACAACATGAAGGAGTGATGACCGATGGATCGAGGGCAGCGCCTCGGAGCCATAAGCAGTCAGCTCCACCCATAGGAGTCTGATGGAAGAGCAGGTGCCATCGAGGTGGGTGTGAAAAAGGCCAGAGAAGTCTGCCCTATGGTGCAGAGGTGAGAGGAGGAGCGTGAACCTAGATGAAGAGGCAGGAAGAGGCCGTTGGGATAGGAGAGTGGGGAGCAGCATGGAGTGAGGGGCGTTCAGGCAGGAGCTGGAAACGGGATGGAGACATGGGCTTTATTCTCCATGCCAGGAGGCTGAACCTTTGATGGGCAGCTGGTGAGGGATTTGAAGTATGAGGCTGATCTGATGACATTTGTGAAATAAGCAAGCGAGCATGGAAGCAGCCCTCGGCCCGCAGCACGGAGGATGGGCTGCAGGGAGGAGCAGGCCCCACCCCCTCACTGATGGCATAGCTCCACCACACGGTGCACATGGCAGGCACTGCTGTAAGTGCATTGCATGTGTCCTGTGGTTTAACTTGCATGACAGCTCATTTCTACAGATGAAGGCACATGGGACAAGCGGCTAATAACTGTCGGAGCTGGGAACGAATGCAGGCATTCTGGCTCACTATTGCTTCTTTCCTGCAGCCATACCACTGTGGCATCCCACCAGATCTCGGAAGCTAAGCAGGGTCGGGCCTGGTTAGTACTTGGATGGGAGACCGCCTGGGAACACCAGGTGCTGTAGGCTTGGGAGAAGGACCTGGCAACCCACTCCCCAAAATCAATCAGCCATTGAAAACCCTATGAAGATCAGAGAAGCACTGACAATAGTGTTTCATCTGTCATACATAGGGCTACTATGAGTCGGACACCAACTCCACGCTGCCGCAGAACAACATTGCTTCTTAGTGAATGCTATGAAGACTACGGCCCTTGGATGGGGACAATAATGGATAAGAACCTCTTTGCCCTCGAGGAGAATTCAGGCCACTGGAGTGACAGCAGTTCAGGTTAGAGATAAGCAGAAGAAACAGGGATGTACAGGAGTCTTGAGAGCTGCGTAGGAGTTGAGAAGTGACAAAAATTCAGGATGGCTCAGGACACTGATGGAAGATGCCATTACCTGAGATGGGGCCAATGGAGGAGGAGGAACGAGTCTGAGAGAGGAATATACTGAATATAGCTTGTGACACTCTTGGGGAAGGGGTGAGACATCTGGTGGAGAGGTGTGGATTCAGGGGAGAGGCCAGGGTAAGGTGCAAAGATTACGGGTGGGAGAGATAACCTAGGGAGACAGAGACACAGAAGAGAGGAAAGGAGAGGAAACAGGAGGGGAGGGAAGGGGAAGGAGAGAGCTGTCAATCGACAAGAAGAGGCAAGAGAAATACCAAGAGAAAATGGTGGCCTGGGTGGCAGGAATGGAGAGAGTCTTAAAAACAGGGAGCGGATCGACAGGAACACATTCCCAAGCCAGACTCGCTGGCCAGCCTGTCAAGTCGCAGGGAACAGGTGGTAAAAAGAGCAAAACATGCTTCTTCTTTTGGTCTAGAGAGACCTGAGCAGAAACAGAGATTATACCCTGGCACTGTTAGTTACTGTTAGGTGCCGTCAAGTCGTGTCCGACTCATAGCAACCCTCAGGGTTTTCAATGGCAGATTGTTTTTCGGGATTGCCTTGGGAGTGGGTTGCCACATCCTTCTCCCATTTTTGCGGTGCTGGGAATTGAACTCAGGACCTCAGAGACTGCAGAACAGCACTCTACCAACTGAGCTAAATCCCAGCCCGCCCCGGCACTGGGAAGAAGGAAAATATCCCAGAATCAACTATTGATTACCCATATGCATGAAAACAGCCTAGATAACCTCAGGTTGTTGGGAAATCACAAATTATTTATGGTCATCATTAGGCTTCCGAGACATACACGCCATCACCTATTATTTGAGAGGCTTTTGCAATAATTCTTAACTAAGGATTACGTTACGCAGCATACGCATGCAATGAAACTTTACATGATATGTGGAATGCGTTTGCATTGAAGAGAAATAAATAATTAGCTAAAAATCTTAACTAGGCATTTACGCTTTGGGTTAATTACTTCTAATTTTGCACACAGATTTGATTGCCACCAGATGCTCGCTTCGTGGTAATAATCACTCATCAGTCAGGTGACCTCATAGACATGGAGCGAAGATAGGGCTCTGGGTCCTTATAGATTATAAACGGATTCAATTACCCATATTTTTGTTCAAAGATAATCATCAACCAGAGAAAACCCACAAATTAATAGGCATCCATTAGTTAACTCTGATTGCGTTACTTTGGCACTATCGTACCAGAGACAGCTTCTCTCTGCAGTTTTAGAGCTGGGCTCTCGCGGCCGACTCCTCCTGTCTAGAGGCTAGCATTAGAGATTCCTGCAACGGTGTCTTTGTGTCAGATCCAGCACAGTTCATTCTGGGCTCCTTCTCACCAGGTGTCCTTGGTTTCAGTCAATTCAGGATTGTTCTTTTCCCAGCTGACTTTTCGGTACTTTCTGAGCATGGCACCTCACACACAGAATGCACTCGATAAATATTTGTTGAATAAATGCATAAACTGTCAGCTCTCCTGCGTGTAAGCTGTTCATGCCAGCATTCATTTTCCACTCAGTCTGGCCCTGTTGGAAATCAGATCTGAGCAGCCATGTGGCTTCCTAGGGCCTCCAAGGGGAGGCCAGAAAGGAGAGGAATCCTGACCAGACTGTGGGACCCTATCAGTCAGTTGCGCTTCTCTAGAGAGAGAGGAGTAATAGGAGAGATATTTATATCTCTATCTATCTACATATCTATCTATCCATCCATCCATCTGTCCATTTAATCTAGCTATCTAGATTGATTGATTTTAAGGAATTCACCCATGATTGTGGAAGCCAGGAAGTCCAAAAGTTCAGCAGGCTAGAAAGTCAGGCAGGGTCTCTGTTATGGTCTTCAGGCAGAATTCCTTCTTCAGAAAACCTTAGTTTTTGCTCTTATGGCCTTCAACTGATTGCATGAGGCTCACCCATATTCTTGAGGGTAATCTCCTTAACTCGAAGTCAACTCACTGTAGATGTTAACCACATCTGTAAAATAACCTTCAGAGTAATACTCACATTAATTTGTTGTTGTTAGGTGCTGTTGAGTTGGGTCTGACTCATAGCGACCCTATGTACAACAGACCAAAACACTCCCTGACACTGTGCCATGCCCAGCACTATGTCAGTGCTTCTCTGCTACTCATAGCTTTTTCAATGGCTGATTGCTCTACAAGACTGCTTTGAGAATGGATTGCCATGTCCTTCTCCCATTTTTTTGTGGTGCTGGGGATTGAACCCAGGGCCTCAGAGAGTGCAGAGCAGTGTTCTACAACAGAATTAAACCCCAGCCCAACGCTAATGGTTGGTCAAATATCTAGGCAACATATTCTAGCCAAGCTGATACATAAACATTAATGCCTGCTTGCTTTGGCAGCACATACACTCAAATTGGAACAATACAGAGACGATGAGCATGGTCCCTGCTCAAGGATGATATGCAAATTCGTGAAGTGTTCCATATTTTTTTAAACTCACCATTCAAGGGGCATTGACGGGCCAAGTGAATAAAAAAGCATAAGCCCTCCATATACAGCATTCAAGAGACTCACCTTTCCCATAAAGATCATAAAAGACCGAAAATTAAAGGCTAGAAAACAATATACCAAGCATGTGGGAACAAAAAAAGCAGGAGTAGCGATACTAATTTCTGACAACTTAGACTTCAATCTCAAACCAATCAAAAGAGACAAAGAAGGACACAACCTATTAGTAAAAGGAACAGTCAGCCAGGAATCCATAACAACACTCAATATTTACTCACCAAATACAGGTGCCCCTAGCTTCATAAAACAAATTTTATTGCAGATAAGGGAACACATTGGACCAGACACAATAACTATGGGAGATTTCAATACCCCATTTGCATCAAGAGACAGGTCATTGAAGCAAAAAATCCACAGAGTAGCAATGGACTTAAATAGCACCACAGACCAACAGGACATTAGATGTCCACAGAATATCTCATCCACCAGATGGGGAATACACATTCTTCTCAGCACCACATGGAACTTTTTCTGCAATAGACCAAATTTTAGTCCACTAAAATGGCTTCAATATATACAAAAACATAGAAACCATCCCCTGTACTTTATCAGATCACAAAGGAATAAAATTAGAACTCAAAAGCAAAAAAAAAAAAAAAAAAAAAAAAAAAAAAAAAAAAAAAAAAAAAAAAAAAAAAAAAAAAAAAAAAAAAAAAAAAAAAAAAAAAAAAAAAAAAAAAAAAAAAAAAAAAAAAAAAAAAAAAAAAAAAAAAAAAAAAAAAAAAAAAAAAAAAAAAAAAAAAAAAAAAAAAAAAATCAGAAATGTTACAAATTCATGGAGACTAAATAATACATTGCTGAGCAATCAATGGGTCACTGAAGAAATCAGAGTGGGAATTTAAAAATTTCTGCAATCAAACGAGGATGAGAACACATCCTACCACAATTTATGGGATACAGCAAAGGCAGTTCTAAGAGGAAGGTTCATAGCTGTGAGTGCCTTTATCAATAAGCCAGGAAGGACCAATTAAATAACTTAATGGCACATATTAAGGCACTAGAAGGCCAATAAGAAGCCAACCCCAAAAGGAGTACTCAGGCAGAAATTATTAAGATCAAGGCAGAGATTGGCTAATTAGAAACTAAAAACAAAACAAAACAGTTCAAAGAATTAATGAGACTATGAGTTGGTTCTTCAAAAAGATTAATAAAATAGACACTGCCCTAGCCAATCTCACCAAAAGAAAGAAAGAAAAGGCCCAAATTTAAATATTATAGATGAGAAAGGGGTCATAGCCACTGATACCAACAATATCTAAAAGATCATCAGGGAATACTTGGAGAAATTTTACTCCCCCCCAAATGAAAATACAGAAGAAATGGTTAAGTTCCTTAGTGCATATGAATTAACAAAATTAAGCCCAGAAGACATCAGCAATTTAAGTAGACCCGTTACATTCATCAAAAGTGAAATAATAATTATAAAAAAAAATCTCCCAACAAAGAAAAGCCTGGGTCCCAACAGGTTCACAGCAGAATTCTATCAAACCTTCAAAGAAGAATTAATATCTATTCTCCTCAAACTAGTTCATAAAATGGAAAATGAAGGGACACTTCTAAGCTCATTTTACAAAGCCAGTATCACCCTGATACCAAAACCAGAAAAGGACACTTCAAGGAAAGAGAACTACTGACCAATTTATCTGATGAACATTGATGCAAAAATTCTCAGTAAGATTCTTGCAAACTGAATTCAGTAATACATAAAAAAGGTCATATACAACATGATCAAGTCAGCTTCATACCACAGATGCAAGTTTGGTTCAACATACAAAAATCAACATATCAAGAGACTTGCAGACTGAGATCACATGATCATATCAATTGATGCTGAAAATGCTTTTGACAGAGTGCAAACACATTTTCATGATAAAACTCCTGGAGAAGATGGCCATAATAGGGAAATACCTCAACATCATGAAGGCCATCTGTGACAAATGTATAGCCAATACCCTATTACACGGGGGAAAAACTGAAATCATTCCCTCTAAGATCGGGAACAAGACAAGGATGTCCACTCTCTCTTCTCTTATTTAATATTGTGACTAAAGTCCTAGCCAAAGCAATCAGGCAAGAGAAATAAATTAATGGGATACAGATAGGCAAAGAAGAGATCAAATTATACTCATTTGTGGATGACATGATCCTTTACCTGAAGGACCCCCAGAAGTCCTCTAGAAGACTCTTAGAGCTAATTAACCTCTTCAGCAAGGTAGCAGGATACAAAATTGACAAATACCAGTAGCCTTCATTTACACCGATAGTGAACAGAAAGAGAAGGGAATTAGGTAACAATCCCTTTCATGATAGCCCACCAAAAACTTAAATATTTAGGAGTCAATCTAACCAAAGACTCTGAAGATCTCTACAAGGAAAACTTCCAAACATTAAAGATAGAAATTGCAGAGGATACTAGAAGGTGGAAGGATCTCCCCTATTCACGGATTGGGAGAATTGACTTTATAAAAATGGCTATATTACCAAAAGCAACTTATAGATTTAATGTAATTTCCATTAAAATTCCAGTGACAGACTTTGCAGAAATAGAAAAAATAATCCTAAAATTCATTCAGGATCACAAAAGATTGTATATAGCCAAACAATCTTAAGCTGCAAAACTGTGCAGGTGTGATCACAATACCTGACGATACTATGGGGCTATAGTAGCAAAAACAGGTTGATACCGGCACAAAAATAGGCTTGAAAATCAATGGAACAGAATGGAAGACCCAGAGATTCACTCATGCAACTACAACCACCTGATTTTTGACAAAGGGACTAAGTGCATTCAATGGAGAAAGATAGCCTCTTCAATAAATAGTGCTGGGAAAATTGGATATCCACTTGCAGAAAATTGAAAATAGATCCATATCTCTCAATTTGCAAGCGAGTCAATTTGAAATGGATAAGAGACCTCAACATAAAACTGGAAACCTTAAAACTACCAGAAGAAAACATAGGAAACATGCTCCAAGACATAGGTATAGAAAAGTATTTCCTTAAAAAGACTCTAATTATCCAAGAAACAGCACCAAGAACTGACAAATAGGATTACATGAAATTAAAAAGCTTCTGTACAGCAAAGGAAACAATCAACAGAGTTAAGGAAGAGCCCACTGATTGGGAGAAAATCTTTGCATCCTACATATCTGATAGAGGACTAATTTTTAGAATATACAAAGAACTTAAGAGAGCAAATCCCAAGACAACAAATAACCCAATATACAAGTGGGCAAAGGGAATGAACAGACAGTTCTCAAATGAAGAAGTTTGAAGGGCTAAGAAACACATGAAGAAATGCTCAGTATCCCTAGCCATTAGGGAAATGCAAATCAAAGCAACTCTGAAATTCTCTCTAACTCCAGTAAGAACGGCCAAGATCAACAAAACAAATAACAAAAGCTGGTGAGGATGCAGAGAAAAAGGAACACATTTACATTGCTGGTTGGACTGTAAATTAGTTCAACCACTTTGGAAATCAATATGGAGGTACCTCAGAAAACTGAGGATAGAACTTCCATATGACCCAGTTATACCACTCTTGGGAATATACCCAAAGGGAGACAAGCCATTATACTACAGAGACACCCGCATCTCCATATTTAATGCAGCACCCTTCACAATCTCAAGGGTATGGAATCAATCAAGATGTCCATCAATAGAAGAATGGGTAAAAAAAAAAAAATTGTGGTACATATACACAATGGAATATTACTCAGCAATAAAAAAGAATGAAATAATGTCATCTGCAGCAAAATGGATGGAACTGGAGAATATCATCTTAAGCAAATGAACATAGGCTCAGAAAGAGAAATACCATATGTTCTCACTCATATGTGGGAGCTGAATCTTAAAGGAAGAAAAAACCTATACATATGTAGATATATAAAAATGAACAATCATACTTAGCTAAGAAGGGAAAATATAAGCAGAGTAGGAAGAAGGGAGGAGGGGACAAGCAGAGGAAAGCGAAGATTGTAGAAGATGGGAAGGGGAGAGGAAATAATGTAAAGGGATAAAGATGGAGAGGGTAATCTCAATGTAACTGATGTAACTTTAAGAATATATAGAAAAATGGGGGAATATAATCCAGAATTGAATACAAGTTTTACTGCATATTAATCAAAGCGTTCCATAAACTTTGTAACTTGATGAAAGCGTAACCGAAAGCAATGTAATAGTTGCAAAATGGAAATAGCAAATGCTATCTTACTCTGTACCTCACCAATATTTATCAATAAAGGGGAAAAACCCCTTTAATGCAGAGGAATTAATACAGCCCCAGGCTTGTAGACAGGAGGAAATATTTGGTCAACAATCCTATTTAAGATGTCTTCAGGGTTGGTGACTTGTGTGTAGCTCTGGCCAGATTTGGTATACAAGACAGTGGCGTCCCACGTGCTGAGAAGCCCCACAGTAGGTTTCTCCAGGTGGTGGCAACACTTGGGGTCATGGGCCTGGAGCCCCATGGTTCCGGATGGATCACTAAGTCACCCAGAAGGGCTATCGTTCCCTCGGTGTTAATCAAGAAATCAAGGCTGGAAGTGAGGTGTGGTGGCGCATGCCTCCAATCCCAGTGGCTCGGGAGGCAGAGGCAGGAGGATTGCAAGTTGAAGGCCAGATGAAACCTGCACAACCTAGCAAGAGCCTGTCTCAAGAAAATAAAATTTCCAAAGGGGCTGGGAGTCCATGTCAGTGGTTGTTGTTGTTGTTGTTAGGTGCTGTCGAGTCGGTATCCGACTCATAGCGACCCTCTGTACAACAGGGGAAACACTATTGTCAATGCTTCTCTGCTGTTCATAGGGTTTTCAATGGCAGATTGATTTTTGGGAGGAGGTTGCCAGGTCCTTCTCCCAGTGGTAGAGTGCTTGAAAAGTATGTGCAAGGCCCTGGGTTCAACCCCCTAGCACTTGAAAAAAAGAAAAGGAAAAAGAAAAAGAAAAAGAAAAAGAAAAGAAAAAAAGAAAAGAAAAAAGAAAATAAATCAAGGCCAGAGCCTAGTTGTACATCCATAGCTGGTCCTAGCAGGGAGGTCTGGAGAAAGACTGTGCTTGCATTTCTTCTGGATGCACCCTCAGGGTTCAGTGGGGAGAGGTGGAAGGAACCTCAAGAAATGGTGGCTAGAACCCTGCCTACGGAGCACTGACCCAGGCAGCGAGAGAGGCACACTTTCCTGGATGAGGAGGCCCGAGTTCCAGGCCCTGCCCTCAGTGAGCTGTACGTGGGGCTTTGGTTTTCTGATCTGTGGGTAGGATTTTAGTACTTGCTCACTTTCCTCAGAGGTCAGTTCTGAGGGTGAAACACGAAAGGGTGAGCAGAAGTGCTTCTTAGGCAAGTTGTTCAAAGACCACACACACACGCACGCACGCACGCACGCACGCACGCACGCACTCCTGGGCTCAGACCCTGCTCTTTGCCTTACTGGCATGTGCTTAGTGTGTGTAAGTTATTAGCAGGAGGTCCTGTCCTGTTTTTTAAACTGATTGCACCTCCATTCCCTTATTTCTAAAATAAGAACCACACAACATTAGTTTCCTGGGATGGCTAAGACATCGTCCCACAACTCAGTGACTTCAAATAACAGGAACTTAGCAGTGCACAGCTCTGGCAGCTAGAAGGCCAAAGTCAAGGGCCCAACAGGGCAGGTGTCTCTGCAGGCTCTAGGGGTCATTCTGCTGGGCCCTTCTAGCATCTGCTGGCTGCTGGCCATCCCCAGTGCACCATGGCTGGGGATGCCTCTGTCCAGTCTTGGCCTTTGAGTCCATGTGGCCTTCTCCCCTGGGTCCACGTTCAAATTTCCCTCTTTTTCACAATGACACCAGGCATTGAATTAGGCCTCACCCTAATCCAGTACGACTATATCTTAACTTGGTTCCACCTGCAAAGCTCTATTTCCACATGACGTTGCATTCAGAGGTTCTAGAGGTGAGCACTTCAACATGGATTGGTGCTGTTTCTTGGACAATTAGAGGAAATACTTTTCTATACCTAGTCTTGGAGCATGTTTTCTTCTAGTAGTTTTAAGGTTTCTAGTTTTATGTTGAGGTCTCTTATCCATTTCAAATTGACTCGCTTGCAAATTGAGAGATATGGGTCTATTTTCAATAAATAGTGCTGGGAAAATTGGATATCCACTTGTAGAAAATTGACATGGAGTTTGAGGGGGACACAATTCAGCCCCAACCAGAACCACATCCCAGGTATTTGGATGCAGACACACTCAGTGCATGGGAACCATCCTCACCACAGACAAGAGTAGGGCACAGGCTCGGAGGCATCAAAAGCTCCTATTTCACAAAGCAGACAACAGGTCTGGCTGGGACCAAATCCTCACATTT
This sequence comes from Pedetes capensis, assembly GCA_007922755.1. Lineage (NCBI taxonomy): Eukaryota > Metazoa > Chordata > Mammalia > Rodentia > Pedetidae > Pedetes > Pedetes capensis. Next base: position 35,435 of record VMDO01011450.1, on the reverse strand, counting down.
CCTTCTGTCTTTCCCTGGGGAGCCTGCAATTTGCTGCTATGTCTTCTTCCAGACAATTTGGCCTTCTTTCCCAGCTGGGCAGCCACCATTATGGACACTGAGGTCCGGCCCAGGACAGCCATCATCTGAGCTGCCAAACCTGCTGTGCAGACTCCAGAACAAGACACCCTCCCTCTCAGAGAAGCCCTCTATCGCTCCTGTCACAGAGTGGCCACAAGCAGCCACAAAGAGAGGCTGCAGCCACAAAGGCAGACAGTCCCCCCTTCTCCAGGGCTGGCCCCCCGGGTCTGGGAAAGGGTCATTTTCTTCCCCAGGCATACAGATGGTCTCTCGGTGCTTTTCCTGCTGGGCAGCCTCATGGCACCAGGTTCTATCCTGGAATATGTGTGGCAGATGAACTGTGGCCACTGAAGGTGACTAGAGTGCAGGGAAACCCATGACAGCCAGGTACCCGGAGCCAATTCGGATGATTGAAGAGAGCAAGGTTCTTCTCGTCCAGTGCCGGAAACTAGGGAATGGCAGCGACTGGCCGGCAATGTAACTACTGCAGGCTTGATTGACAAGACCGATACAGGGTGCCTCTTCCCTGCTCAGCCTCCAGCCGGCACATTCGGGGGTCACATCCCCCTCACTGGCCTGCTCTCACACGCTCATTCTGACACTCTGGGTACAGAGGCAGAGAAATCTTCCCCTTTTGTCAGAGAAGTGCAGAAAGCCAGGGACAAATGGCATTAGGTTCTCTGCTCCATAGTCACCAGCACAGACAATGGAGGGAGGAAGAATTCTCCATTCCCTCACAGTCGCAGTGCCCAGAGTGAACACAATGGGCTCTGGACACAGGAATGTTGGGGGCACTTATCTGGGCTCTGGTCCCTGCCCCCAGGAGGAAGCAGAGCACCCAAAAGGACCTGTCGCCGGCACACCAGGTCCGACCGGTCCCTTTTGGCCAGCCCCATTCAGAAGCAGAAGCAGTTTTTACTGGAAAGCTCCCAAGTGTGACTTTCCAGTCCTTCCTCTTAGCAAGTTCCTGCAGCTGATGGGGGAAAAAATAGCCCAGCGCATTTGCATTTAAGTCTCGAAATCTAAATATTTCTGTGAGTCACTCATTATTACCATGTAACTCAGTGTTTGCATGCAAATAACTTTAATGACATAAATGCTTATAAAATAAGTCTCTTACCATATGAACTCGGTAGAGAATGCTAATTCCTAGCGTCATGAATGGCTTGGAGAAATCAATCACCTTCTCGCGTTCCGCGGTGATGGTGAGGCCTGCCACAGCCAGATCTGCTTTCTGAAAGGAACAGAGAGAGCCTGTCAGTGGAGAGGCCGTGTGAGGTGGGGCACAGGCACTTGGGACCACAGGCTGCCTCTGCTGAGGAGCAGGATCGGGTCTGGCTTTCTTGGTGCAGGGAGTGAGGCTCAGGAGACATAGCCCAGCCCAGAGCTGAATGATCGCTCTTAAAAGGATGACATGGCAAAGCTGTGGCTCATGCTCATTTGCAGTTGTTGTTGTTGTTAGGTGCCGTGGAGTCGTATCCGACTCATAGCGACCCTCATAGGGTTTTCAATGGCTGACTGTTTCAGGATTGCCTTGGGAGTGGGTTGCCATGTCCTTCTCCCATTTTTGCGGTGCTGGGAATCAAACTTGGGCCCTCAGAGACTGCACAGCGGTACTCTACCAACTGAGCTAAATCCCAGCCCCATTTGCAGTTAGACCCCTCTAAATTCACAGGCGGTCTGCAGCCATAACCCTGTGGCATCCGATCCCGTCAGATCTCGGAAGCTAAGCAGGGTCAGGCCTGGTTAGTCCTTGGATGGGAGACCACCCGGGAACACCAGGTGCTATAAGCTTGGGAGACGGACCCGGCAACCCACTCCTAAAAATCAATCCGCCGTTGAAAACCCTATGAACAGCACAGAAGTACTGACAACAGTGTGCCACCTGTTGTACACAGGGTCGCTACGAGTTGGATACCGACTTGATGGCACCTAACAACAACAACAACAACAAATTCACAGGTAACTTAGATGCAGGAGGGATCACAAGCAGACTGTTCAGGCACAGGCTCAAATGTCCTGGGGCAGGGGATCGGGAAGGGAAAACTGGCTGACAGGCCCCTGGGTTCTCCCTATTGAGTAGTTTTAATTCAAGTGATTGGTTTGTTCTGTCAACACACCACCACTGAGCAGCCATGGTGGGTAACACTGTGTGTGTGTGTGGGGGGTCCGGTGAAAGGTGAAGAGGCTGGAATGGCAGAGTTTAGCAACAATCTAGACAACACATTCATTTCACAGAGAGGAAATGGGGAGCAGGAAACTGAACAGGAAGCCTTGCGTCATGAAGCTCCTCCTTGCCGGAGCTGGGGCTGGGATTCAGGCCTCCTAATTACTGGCCACCAACAGTGCAAACCAAGTGGAAAGTCAGGTGTCACAGGCAGAACCATTTGAAGGGGCTGTGGTCTCGATCGTGCAAAACAACCAGGATTTGTCCTGAAGAGCGTTCCTTCCTTCCTCTACGCCTCCTAATTACACCTCAAGTGCCCTTCTGATGAGAGTCTGGGCTGCATTAGGGCCCTCTGGGAAAGTGGTAGGCTTCCTCGCTACTCTTCCGTCAAGAAGTTCTTCCTTGTATCTAATTTAAATTCGTCCTATTGAAAGTAGGCCCCCTTCCTGTTGTCTGCTCTCTGACACCTGGGGCTGTGGGAAAGCCCAGAGCAGGTGCTCAGGTCTAATCCCTGCTCGGCCCTAACTAACAAACCATGGGCTGTTACTTTGCTTCTCTAGGCTTCCTCAACCTCATCCACAAGCCAAGGATCTAGAGTTAAGAGACTGCTAGATTCTTCCCAGCAATTCTCTAACGTGATGCTCAAAACGCAGACCCCAGGGTCGCCTGCAACAGCATCCCCTGCTGGTCAATTGTGAATGCCCAAGTCTCACCCTAGGCCCCCGGGATCAGCATTTCTGGGGGTAAGAGGCAGGACGAATTGTTGGTAACAAGTGGTCCAGGTGATGCTAACTCATAATTCTATTTAAGAAGCATGTTTATAACCTGTTGTTGTTAGGTGCCGTCAAGTCCTGTCCGACTCATAGCAACCCTCACAGGGTTTTCAATGGCTGATTATTTCAGGATTGCCTTGGGAGTGGACTGCCACATCCTTCTCCCATCTTTGTGGTGCTGGGATTCGAACCTGGGATGTCAGAGACTGCAGAGCAGCGCTCTACCAATGGAGCTATATCCCAGCCCCGTTTATAACCTAGGCACTGAATTTCAGACTGGCCTCTGAGATTTACATTTTCGTTCCTTTAACTGCTTTTCCTAATGCTAATAGATCAGTTAGTGCAAAAGATGAACAGAGACAGGAGGAAAAGTGAAGTGTCCAACAATCTATGAATAGGCCAATTAGTCTTGGGTGAGTGTATACACACACACACACACACACACACACACACACACTTCATTTTTGCTAAACCATTGCAAAGAAAGGAGGAGGCAGACATGCAGGCCCTCATTTTACTTCCAAGGAAATGAGGATCGGTGTACAGGAGGGATAAATCCATTTGCAAATTCCAGTTCTTCTTCATCTCAACAGCAACCCTCTGTTCTCCATCTATGCCTCACGGCTTAATACTAGTCATGTGACCCAGCACAGGTTAGCAAACTTAGGGCCTTTTAAAGTAAAGCCATCCTTCAAAGAAACTGGCTGGAGAGATGAAAGAGATCTTTAATAAAGAAGGGAAACATGAGGGCCTCATTCCGCATTTCTCCAAGCGAGCGTTGATTACTCCCATCAAGTGAATCAGCCCTTGGCTTACAGAGTGGGTTTTGATTAGAAGACTGTTAGTGACTTCATTCTGGGGGCTCTAGAGAGTTTTGGGGCCTTTCAGAATCTCAGCCTCTCAAACACACTGGCCATGACTTGAATTTAGCTTGTGAAGCACTGTGCAAAGCACCAGAAACCAACCATAGAGGCCCAGCACGTGGACGCTGGGCTGAGGGGCAAGGGCACTGCAGACGGCAGCTGGCCCTGCCTGAGACCTGGGAGAGGAAGCAGGAGGGAAGAGTTGAAATGAAGGAACTGGAGTAAAGATTAAGAATATCAAAACTGCCGGGCGCGGTGGCGCACGCCTGTAATCCCAGCGGCTCAGGAGGTGGGGGCAGGAGGTTCGTAAATCTGAGACCAGAGGTATAATTTAGAGAGACCCTGTCTTAGCAAAGTGGAAAAATGGGCTGGGGGTGCAGCTCAGTGGTCCAGCACTGGCAAAGCATGCAAGCGCGAGGCCCTGAGTTCAAGTTCCAGTACCACGCAAACACACACACACAAAGCCAGGCATGGTGACACACGCCTGTAATCCCAGCGGCTCGGGAGGCTGAGGCAGGAGGAGCGCAAGTTCGAGACCAGAGGCAGTAACTTAGCGAGACCCTGTCTCAAAAAGTAAAAAACAGTGGGCTGGAGGTATCAGCTCAGTGGTCCAGCACTTGCACAACATGCAAGCGTGAAGCCCTGGGTTCAACCCCCAGTACCACCCCCCACACACAAAAGGATATCAAAGCTGATAAAATGGACAAGAGATAAGTAAATCATCCAGTCCTTTCTCAAGTGAATTTTTTTTAAAAAAGCCACGTCAATTAGCCAAAGTAAACAATGCTGTCCTCAGATTTCTTTTTCCCACATTCAGCTTTCCTCCAAAAAGGGCAAACTTCAGATGAAAATTTGGAAATCATTTCACAAGTTTATAGAAGTTGGCCAACAATGACATTATGTACGCCAAGACAATTCCATATGTCCATATGGAGAGAGCTGGAAATGGGGCCGTATCCTTCCACGGGGGCTCCTTCCTAAGTGCACATAGGACGATTGCTTGCCTAGGGACAGCATGTGCTTGAGCCCACACAGGGCACTTTGGTCTGTTCGCAGACAGACGCTTCCCCAAACTGGGCCAAGCAGAGAAACTGCTTCCTACCCACATGGCTGACTGGGTGCCTCCGGCCCCATCTCTGGTTCCTTTGTCTTTAGCCCAGAGTAAGGTGGGGATAGGGAAGCAGGGGAGGGGATGGGAAAGGGCAGTAACAAGCTAAAAAGAACCCATGGAGGTTTCTGGTGGTTGTTTTTTATATTTAATTGACTCAGTGTAGAAGAGTAATTATCTACATTGGCTTCAATGCACCCTGGGGTATCAGCAACAATCACACGAGATCAGATTATTCCAAAAGACTGTGTGCTCATTTTCTTCTCCCTTAGTTAAAAAGACATTATGCTGTGAAGCAGGCTTCAGAGGAGGGGATAATGTGCCTTGAAACCAAACTAACAAGCAAGGGGGCTGAGGCTGCACTAAGGCCAGGAGTGGCTGGTGTGGGAGACAAAGGGGCTATGGATACCACAGTGGCCCATCCAAGGTCTGTGTTCCTTGGGGCCCCTCGTGGGCTGGTGGGCCATGCTCTCCAGAGGAAAGAGTGGTGTACAGGGCGCCAGAAGACCTGGCCCTTATGGCAGCTGGGACCTGACTTCATGGTGGTATCGGGCAAGTTATTCCTCTCTCTGGAACGGTCTCCTCACCTGTAGGATGAAAGTGTTCAGCCGGAGAGCTCTCAGCTCTTTGCCAGCTGTATAAGCCCAGGTGTGGCTCTGCCTGGTAACAGGATGCACAGCTTCATTTAAGTGTCATGATGGTCAGAATAAAATGGCACAGAATGGACAGTCAGCAGCTATGAGGGGCCCAAGCATGGGGGTGGGGCATCTCCTTATAGACAGGGAATCCAGAACGGTCAGAAAGCTGCAAACCGACGGCAGAGCTTTGGAACCAGGGTGGGAACAGGGGCTGGTGGAGCTTTGGAACCAGGGGTGGGCGTGGCTGGGCAGGGAAGTTACAAACATCTCTACACCATCTGAGTTCCCAGGCATACTGCACATGCGCAGGGTGTATAAACACATTCTCCGCAACAGCCTGGCCTCTCTCCTCTCCCCATCTTTGGCTGAAAGCGCTCTTTGAAGAGCTTTGTGTGCTGCCTCTGAGGGATCCCCCTTTTATCTCCTGGACGGTGGTGGAATTTACAAGGTGGGGGCAGGCGGGAGCCAGGCTGGAGGTGACTTCCAAAACATACCCTCCCTCGCCTCGAGGAGGTTAATGGGGGTCACGCAATCGCCTCCGTTGGTATCAAAGCCTGAAGGCTTGGCGCGGCTCGCGCTTCCCCTGGGACCTGGGGCCAGGCTCCGAGCAGAGCATTTTCACAGCAGGACTCTGGTGTGCATTGCCTGGGCACGCTGCTCCTCCCTCAGTTTCCCTGACAGCAACAGGAGGAGGGCCTGATGGCAGCAGCAGACCCTGGGTTGGACAAACCTTCCCTGCCCCTCCCTTCTTTTCTTAGACAGCTGCTGCCCCCTTTTGGGAAACACCCTCTCCCTTGCAGCCACTAGGGGAGGCCGCAGCTCCATGGCAGGGACTCTGGCTCCAAGGCCTGCCTCCTCTCCCTGGAGCCCTCCCTTATACACCGCCAAGCTGATGTGAGCAGGGAGCTCAGGAGGCTGCCCCTGCCTCCTGCCACCCCGTGTGTCCATGGGCAGCTCCCTTACCTTCTCTGGACTCATCTTTCTCTTCTTAAAATGGGGTGACATCTGCCTATTGATGTTGGGAAAAGGACCCGGCAACCCACTCCCAAAAATCAATCCGCCATTGAAAACCCTGTGAACAGCAGAGAAGCACTGGCAATAGTGTTTCTCCTGTTGTACATAGGGTCGCTATGAGTCGGATACCGACTCGGTGGCACCTAACAACAACAACAACATTGATATGATGTGAGAGTTAAGAAAGGTGAGACGGTGGGTGGAAGAGCCTGGAAGGTGGCATAGGCTGTAGAGCACTGCCACATCCACAAAGGGGCGGTGGAGAGCAGGCAGTGTGGGGCAGACCTGTCTGCACTCTTACCTCCATGCTGTGTGGCCATAGGTAAGTCATGTCATTTCCTCTCAGCCTCAGTTTGCTTGTGGCTAAAGTGGGGCTGATAACCACACCCACGCCGAGGACAGTAACAGGCGAACTTGACAATGATGTCTCATCCAGAGTCTCTGGAGACAGGGGTGAGCGGCAGGTGTGTTTTGGCGGTGGGTGAGCCTGGCCTAGCCACTTGTGGTGCTGACTGTGCACCACGGGCCCTGGGCACTCAGGCCCTGCTGGTCTGTCCTGGGTGACCGGGAACACGCGCACCGCTGGGCTGAGAGGAGGTGCTGCCGTGCACCGCTGGCTGTCTGCAGACCCCCGTGGAGCCGCTCCCAGGCCTCATACTATCTCACCCTGTGGAACTTTCCAGGAAAAACGGATGTCCAGCTTGGAGACCAGCCATTCCCCCGTCTCATCCTCATCAGATGACCCTCCTCCGGGGAATGGATTAAGTGTCCCTAGTAAGTGGGCTGGGATTTAGCTCAGTTGGTAGAGCGCTGCTCTGCAGTCTCTGAGGTCCCGAGTCCCAGTTCCCAGCACTGCAAAAATGGGAGAAGGACCTGGCAATCCACTCCTAAGGCAATCCCGAGACAGTCAGCCATTGAAAACCCTATGAGGGTCGCTATGAGTCGGATACTGACTCAACCGCACCTAACAACAACAACAACAACAACAATAACAGCTCCTCTTGACTCTCGCTTGGATCCACCGAGCTGTCTCTGATCAGCTCACAGATCTTTCTTCCCTGGCTTTTCACACCTCCCCCGACCCTAGCCCCAGCTCCCCGCCCCGGGGGAGGCTGGCTGCGCCTCCACGCCAGCACATTCCCACTCCTTTGGAAGTCAGGCCTCCCCCTGTCTTATTCCACCTGCTGCTCAGGCCCCAGAGTGCCTCCCGTTTCCTGCTGTCATTTATTTAACTCCGTAATCGCGTTACTTAACCCTGGGAAGCTCCGAGAGGCTCGAGGCAGAATGAGAAAATGCTACACTGAATAAGGCCGCCCGGAGCACCCTGGAAGCCTTCATTGCAGGTAATTGTCTCTGGAGAGCCCTGTGTGTTGACAGAGCTTACAGAATTCCAAGCAAGGCCGGTCAAGGCTGTGGAAACGGGCTGGCACCGACTGTCAACACCTAGACGGCAAGGGGCTTCGAGGCCACCGAGCCCGGCTCGGTGGGAGACAGAAAGCGCGTGTCTCCCAGGCTGAGGATTTGGCTGAAGGTGACCTGGGGCTGCTCAGCCAGCGCCCCCAGGAAGTTGGAGCCCTGGTGTCTGTTCCTGAGTGTGGGACCTCAGAGCAGGCGGCAGCTTCATGCAGACCCCCTGGATCTCCTCAGCACCCCTCCTCTTTAATGCTCAGGGTCCTCTGACTGCTCTTTACTGACCCTCCTCCACTGGGCACTATGTAAGGGGCTGGGGTCCTGAGGTGAACAAGCACAGGCAGGGCCCTGATGGAAAAGAGCTTACAGTCCAGGGGAGGAGGCACACAGTCATGAGATTGCCAAACAACAGCAACAAAAACAAATGGTAAAATTCTGCTGCCTGCAGCTGTAGCCCTGTGGCATCTGATCCCGTCAGATCTCAGAAGCTAAGCAGGGTCGGGCCTGGTTAGTACCTGGATGGGAGACTGCCTGGGAACATCAGAAGCTGTAGGCTTGGGAGAAGGACCTGGCAACCCCCTCCCTATGAACAGCAGAGAAGCACTGACAATAGTGTTTCCCCTGTTGTACAGAGGGTCGCTATGAGTCGGATATTGACTCAATGGCACCTAACAACAACAACAAAATTCTGCCAGTGCTAAGCATGATAAGAAAATTATCTAAAGCACCATGAAAAGATGGAGAAGGAGGTTTTGACAGAGTCAGGGCATCCATGGACGCTTGCATCCATGGACGCTTTCCCGAGGTAAGGCTCCATTACCTGAGCGGGAGTTACCTGGGAAAAGGCCTGGGCACAGCATGTGCCAAGGGCCTGAGGTAGGAGGGTGCTTGGTGCATTCCAGGGGCTGGAAGAAGGCCTGAGAGTGGTTGGTACAGACAGGGTGGGGCATGTGCTGAGTGATGGGGCTGGAGGAGGAGGCAGAGATCAGAAGACATATGCCTTGCTGGGCGCAGTGGCGCACGCCTGTAATCCCAGCAGCTTGGGAGGCAGAGGCAGGAGGATCGCAAGTTCGAGACCAGAGCCAGTCTGGGTAACTTAGTGAGACCCTGTCTCAAAAAGTAAAAAATGGGCAGCTCAGTGGTCCAGCACTTGCAGAGCATGTAAGCGCGAGGCCCTGGGTTCAACCCCCAGTACCACAAAAAAAAAAAAAAAAAAAAAAAAGAAAAAGAAGACATATGCCTTGAAGAGTCATGAGAAGGTCTCTGAAGTATTTTAGGCAGGATCAGATGTAAGGTAGTAACGTGGCGAACACCGGTATCCCTTCCTGCATATCAGGTACTGAACCAAACCTTTTATATGTATTATCTCCCTTGATGCCCAGAAAATCCCAGGAAAAAGTGTCCCTGTAATTACTACTACTTTTACTGGTGAGGAAACTAAGACACAGACTGATTAAGCAACTTGCCCAAGGTTGCAGAGCTAGGATTCAAACCCAGGCAGTTTGGCTTCGGGAGTTACATTCAGAACCTGCAACAAATTCAGTGGACTCTAGTGAGGAAAAAAGGAAACAAAGAAGCAAGGCAAGGAAGGGTCGCGCTCACGTTGGTCCTCCTTCCTTGTCCCGTACCACGCACTCTGGCAGTCTGATCTCTACCCACCACTCCACCAAGGTCACACAGCCAAGGTCAGCGGGGGCCTCCACATTTCAATGACTAAGAGATACTAGGGAACCTCCCAGACCTCCGGCCTCCCTCACGCTGTCCTGTGATGCCACTGTGTCCACTGACACCCAACCAAGCTGGGTTCAAGTCCTAGCTCTGCCAAGTTCATCCCTGTGACCTTGGGTGGGTCTCATGGCTTCTCCATGCCAATCTGTAAAATGGAATAATAATAGGCAGCTTGGGGTCATTATGAGGCTACATGAGATAATACATTTCATGGGCAAAGCACCAGGCCTAGCATAGAGCTGTTATTGTTGTTAGGTGCCATCGAGTCAAGTCCGACTCATAGCGACCCGATGTAGAACAGAACGAACCCCTCCTCGACACTGTGCCATGCCCAGTACTACGTCAGTGCTTCCATGCTATTCATAGGGTTTTCAATGGCTGATTGTCTCAGGATTGTTTCGGGAGTGAGCTGCCAGGTCCTTCTCCCATGTTTTTGGCTCTGAGGATTGAATGCAGGGCCTCTGTTTTACAAACAGAGAGGCCCAGAGAGGTTAGTGACTTGTTCAAGTACTCACAGCTAGAAAGTGAAAGCTAGCTTCGGCGTGGCAGGTGCACACTCTCAGGACTCAGCACTGCCATGCTGGCTTTCCCCAAATGGGCACATAATAAGTCCCTGAGGACAACCAGTGCTGCCAACAGGGCCAGGTGACCTAGACATTGCCTGACTTCAAGCCCTTGGTGGCAGAATCAGGCTGATTTCTGGCAGAGGCTGTGTACAGGAGGGATTTTTTGTTTTCAGGAAGCTGGAATGCTAGAACCAGATTCTGGTCATGCTCAAGATGGGGACAGACACAAGTCCTCCTCTGCCAGGCTAAAGGACATGCAGCCATACCACTGAGGCGTCTGATGCCATCTTGGAAGCTAAGCAGGGTCAGGCTTGGTTAGTCCTTGGATAGGAGACCGCCTAGTAACATCAGGTGCTGTAGACTTGGGAGAAGAACCTGGCAACCCACTCCCAAAACAATCATCCATTGAAAACCCTATGAATAGCAGAAAAGCACCGACAATAATGTTTTGCCTGTTGTACGTAGGATTACTATGAGTCGGACACCGATTGTATGGTACCTAACAGCAAAGGACGTGAAGCCCTAGGTTTGCCCACTAGAAGGAGCCCTTCTCCCCTTGCCCTGTCCTCAACACCTTGGACAGCATCACCAGGGAGGGAAGCCAGGCCCAGGAGAACAGACCCCACATTCCAGCTTCAGGTAGCTGTCAGCAGAGGGCTGCTAATGACACCCAGAAACAACCAGTGATGGCAAGCCCAGCCTGAGCCGGGGGGCCAGCAGGTGACCTGCAGAGCATTGCAGAGCAGAGCAGTTTCCCAAGTCTCCCCAGCTCCCCCACCCCTGTCCTTTTGTGCTGTGCAGTTGAGCAGATGTTAATCTGCATCTCAGCTCATTTCAAATGAGATTATCTGCTCTCGTCTTGTCTCTTGATCGATTTACCTGCTGTAAGCCTTCCTCCCTCTCCTTTCCACCCCCACCTATTGAGACGCCTAGGGAACTCACCATGACTCATGGGGGTCACCCAGCTGCGGGCTGCGAGGCAGTGGGGACTGAAGGAGCGGGGGAAGCTCACGCCCACCCCTGGCTCCTGCGTGCCTTGGCAGGAGTCATCGCTTAGAGTCTATAATGACAGGCCTTGGGGACGGGCACATCTGCTCTCCCGCGGCATGCATCAGGCTGTCTGCCCACTCTGCCCCCATGGGTGGGTGGGGGAGGGGCAAGGAGAAACACTTAGGGGTCACATGCACCTGTGACATGTTTGGTGTCTTTGTCCACTGGGGAGGTAGGATGCCGGCCCCACCACTTTTTCCTTCTTCGAGACCCAGGATATAGGGGCAGGGGTACAGGAATAGCAAATGGGATCCCGGAAGTCAGCAGCGCGCGCGTACACACACACACACACACACACACACACACACACACACACACACACTCAGCCTGGCTGTGCCCTCAAGCTCTCAAAGAAGGCCTACTTCAGTTCAGAAGCTGCCTCCACCCCCAGAGTTTTTACAAAGCTGCGGGAGCCTGTGTCTATGAGACTTACGGAGCTGAGCCCGTGCGCAGTGGGGCTGGAGCACAGAGGGCCGCAGGAGCATTAGCATTCCTGGGGAAGTGGCAATGTCATTCGTAGGTCCAAATGCTCCCTGGTGCTATTTCTTGAGGTGACAGTCTATTCTCGGGGCTGGATGAATTTCTTGAGAGTTAAATTAAAATCCCCATGAAATATTTACTTGGCTCAGCGCAGGGCTGTGTTATTAGCCTATGAGGGCAGATTTCAGGAAAGATCCGGAGTTAAGGAAAGAAGGAGTTGGCAAGTCATCCATGGGTGAAGTTGTGGAGCACAGAGGTCCAAGCTGGGTCAGAAGGCCACGCAGATATTATTGGCCTTTGACCTCGAGCCACAGGCTCCTGTTCACTGACTCGCTTGCCCGGGAGCAGAGAGATGCGTGTTTAAATCCCAGCTCGGCCATCCACCAGCTGAGCAACTGCCTGAAATCTGAGCTTCCGTTTTCTCATTTCTAACACGGGCTCAATAATGTTGGCTTCTTGTGACTGTCACAAGGGTTACATTTAAGGCCCTGCACAGAGCTGGTGTGTGGCATCCGCCTTGCACAATAGCCAAAGAGGCCTTCGGAAGAGCTCAAGTAGACAGGGCCACCCTTCTCTGTATTGCTTTCAGTTTTCATGTCATAGACTACTTTGACAGACTGGTGGCATCTGGTGAAAAATCTTCTTCAAAAATGTTTTTAATTGATTACATGGAAATATAGTTATCAAAATATTTTTACAGTTTTGGGGATATGGTAACATATGTGTGTCTTTATGTAATGGGAACTATTAGAGGTGGGTCTAGTAGCAACACCATAATACCATTGGTGACAAAGTCACAGATGTGATTAATGTCACCAAGGCTGATGGCCCATATTCATCTTAGAAGGAAATAGTATATTTGTTTGAATTTGAAAAAGAATTTTTCTCTTCTAAGTTTATAGTGGCCTACAACTGTGCGACTATGATGTCTGATCCCATCTAATCATGCAACTGAAGCAGGGTTGGGACTGGTTAGTACTTGGATGGGAAACCATCTGGGAACACTACGTGCTGTAGGCTTGGGAGAAGGACCCAGCAACCCACTCCCAAAAAGCAATCAGCCATTGAAAACCCTATGAATAGCAGAGAAGCACTGACAACAGTGTTTTGCCTGTTGTACATAGGGTCACTATGAGTTGGACACTGACTCAACAACACCTAACAACAACAACAAGTGTATGGTTTAGCTCAGTTGGTAGAGTGCTACTCTGCATTCTCTGAGGCCCTGGGTTTGATCCCCAAGCCGCAAAAAATGGGAGAAGGACCTGGCAGCCACTCTCAAAATAATCCTGAAAATACTCAGCCATTGAAAACCTTATATAGGATGGCTATGAGTTGGACCCGATGCCACGGTACCTAACACCACCACCACATTTATGGACTCTCTTAATGCTATCCTCACACTCTTGGGGCAGAGATGGACCCCAGGCAAACAAGCCACAGAGACTTCCCAGATTTCCAATAATAAATCCCTAACTCCTCACTGCCTGGTCTGATGGTACCCTGCAGCTCTCTCCGGGTACCACACCAGCCATCCACACTGAACTTCGCGTCCCATCTCTTGAGCCCACAAGTTCACTTCCACCTGGGATCTTTGCATTCACTCCTCCCTCTCCATCCATGCTCTGCCCTGGCCTTGGCCAGGCTGGCTTCGTGTCTCTCTTTGCATCTCAGCCCTAACATCATTGCGGCAAAGCGGTCTTCCCTGAGTGCCCATCCAACGAGCCTCTCTCCCAGCCTTCTGGGATCATTACCCCACTTCATGTTTGTTACTGTTAGAATCACGATCTAAAATTCTCTCCCTAGCTTATCCATCTCCCTGGGGATGGTGTAGAGCAGGAGTTCTGAGGGGCAGGGCCCCTTGTCTATCTTACCCACCAGCCTCTCCAGAGTTGACAGCAGCACCTGGTGTGGTATGCACTATGTAAATATCTATTGGAGGGGCAGGAGAAAACGCACGGATGGATGAATCCACAAAATAGGTGCTCAGTCAGTGTGATTCTCTGACCTTGGTGCTCGACTGGGGGACAATTTCGGAGCTGAGTGTTCTGACTCAGAACACGTACTCCAAAGCCACTTCTGCTACTTACCAGCCACCTAATCATAGGCCAGTTACTTCACCTTCCTCGGTTTCCTGTCCTAGAACAGGAGGATAGTGATAACATGTACTCTGGAAGTACGTTGCAGAGGTTAAATGAATGAGCTAATGAAGAGCACTCAGGATGGTCCCTGGAACACGAGACGTGCCACAGAAGTATAAGCTGGTAGGGTTTAGTCGCCACTTAAAGGGTTACCTTCCATTTTATTAAAAAAAAAATGCCTTCAGAAACTTCAAGGTAGATTTTGAGAGTGCAGAGAAACCTCAGGACTGGAAAAATCAATATATATTATGCGTGTCACACAGTGTTCACATGGGACAAATGTGAAAGAGAACCAAGAGTTTGGGTCTTGGCAGTTTGCACAAACCCAGGGGGCTCGAGCTTTGGCTTCCTCGTGTTACTATCATGTCTAGGGTCACCACACCTGATTTTCTGAAGAATGGCACCAGTGCCCACATCGTAGAAGGAGAAGGAACAGAAGCCTGTCTGAGTTTTCAGAATGACATGCTCAGCTCCAATCCAGATGCCCCTTTACTAATAATAAGATCCTAGCTCCTCACTGGGCTGGGATTTAGCTCCGTTGGTGGAGCACTGCGCTATACTCTCTGAGGTCCCGAGTTCAATTCCCAGCACCGTAAAAATGGGAGAAGGGCCTGGCAATCCACTCCCAAGGCAATCCCGAAACAGTCAGCCATTGAAAACCCTATGAGGGTCGCTATGAGTCGGATACCGACTTGACAGCACTGACAACAACACCACCACCTCACTGCCTGGTCCGATGATACCCTGCGGCTCACTCACCACACTAGCCATCCAGCCCGACTGGCAATGCAGCCACCAACAGGCCATGTGCTCACAGGCAGTGGATTTTTGCCAGTGGGTCCCCCGTCTTCTGCCAGCCTCCCAGCCCTGCTGGCTAAAGGCTGCGAGGGAGCGGGGGCTCTGACATGGAGCAAGGCTCACTGGTCCTGGCAGAGGTCAAATCTGCATCCCTGACCTTATGAGCAGGGGCCTGCAAGGAACTGACGGCTCCAGCCCTCCACCTGTCACAGGTGACGCATTCCAGGCCCGACTGGGGCCTGCCTGGGCTTCGCATGGCAAGCTCCGGCAGGCAGCCTCCGCGGTAGGCGTCTGGCGCAAGGCTGGCTCCTGGTACTATCTTTCATTTTCCTTCCCACTTGTCAGCCCTGTAATTAGGAATGGTGTGATTCACGGTCCTGTTATTAGGACGGTTTTTGTCGGGTGAAATAAAGTATCGCCAATTGCTCGGAGCCTTGCTGACAGCCATATAGAACCTCCAGAGGCCTTTCCAGGGCCCCCTCTTCGCTCCCAGCAAATGAGCCCCCTCTGATGGTTTCCCGCTCCAGCTCTGCCTCAGCCACCCTGAGCCACCCACTGCACCAGGAGGTGAGCAATGACCTCACCAATTTGACCCCCAAGTGAAGACTCTCTGGCCCTTTGCTCATTTCTGACTGGTACCCGAAAGGATCAAAACGTTGCTAAGGGCAGTGAGGCATCTTCCCAGGGCCCCTGTGGTCTTTTGAGGAAGACAGCTGAGACACAGCTGTAAAGCTCAGGCCACTCCTTCTGGATGGCAGAGTATGTCTGGGCTCTCTGCATTGAGACGGTTCGTGTGCCCAAAGTTGTTTTTCACAGATGGGATTTAAGCCTCACAGCCACCTCCAAGGTCAGGAGGAGTGTGTTTAGAGTCAAGGAAAGTGAGGATCCACGAAGCTGTGTGGTGTTAAATTTGGAGAATGGAGCTAGGTGCTGTGGCCTGTGCCTATAATTCCAGTAATTCGGGAGGCTGAGGCAGGAGGTTTGCAAGTTCGAGGCCAGAGGCAGCCTGCGCAACTTAGGGAAACCCTATCTCAAAACAAAAAAGTAAAAAAGGGGTTGGGGGTGCAGCCCAATGGTAGAGCACTTACAAAGCATGTGCAAGGCCCTGGATTCAACCCCCAAGTACTGCCAAAAAAAAAATTTTTTTTTTTTGGAGAATGAATGGCTGCCTTTGGGAGGAGAGAGGGTCGAACAAGTGAAAAGGGGAAAGGTGGGAGTGGGGTGGGATCAAAGGGGTCTTCCAGGTGCCGGTAATGACAATGGTGACACAGTCATGTTCCCTTGTCATAATTCCGCAAGCTGACTCCTGGTTTGTTAATATTCTATGTGTTTAATTCAATATAAATCTTTTTCACAAAGTGAAGTGTTTTGCCCAAGTAGAAGAGAAATGGGCTGGACGCCAAATGCCTTGTTGATTCTCAAGGGCCAAAGCCTGGAAGACGCCTGGGGCTCTGACTGTACTAACCCTGCCACCGTGCCCTCCCCACACAGGAAAGGGCAGCATGGGTGTGGAGTCTCCTGAGCACCTCTGCTTCCTGTCAGAGCAGCTTCTCATGCAACAAGGGGTAAAATGAGCATCTGGACGTTTTAACTGGGTTTGGATGGAGAAAAGTCCAGATCCCTCACCTGGTCCAGACAGTGGTGCAGACTACAATGTCCCAGAGGAGCCGCCTCAGCTTGCTGTGACCACCAGGCCAAGCCCAGGGAGCCTGGCCTCGCTGTTGGGAGCCACAGTTAACTCTTCAGGATCAGCTATCCCCACCTACGGGGGACTTGGAACCAGAGGAGAGGGGGCCAGTTTGTCCCAGATTCAACAGCAATGCTCACAGTGTATTCTGTAACCTATCCCTGCCCCCTGTATTGGACTCCAGGCCAGAGAGCAGCCAGAAGCCCTGGGTTGAGACCTTGGCCAGTCACTTAGCATCTCTGAACTTGTTTTTTCATGAGTAAAGTGTGAATGAGGGCTGGGATTCAGCTCAGTTGGTAGAGCGCCTCTCTGCAGTCTCTGAGGTCCTGAGTTTGGTTCCCAGCCCTGCAAAAATGGGAGAAGGATGTGGCAACCCACTCCCAAGGCAATCCCGAAACAATCTGCCATTGAAAACCCTATGAGGGTCGCTATGAGTCGGACACAACTCGACAGCACCTAACAACAACAACAACAAAGTGTGAATGGTCCCAGTTTTTGCCTCCTGGGGTTGCTGTGAGGATGAAATCAGCCAACGTCCTAGGCCTAGCATACACTAGTGCTTTGTGAATGTTCTCTGCTCCTGTTCTGATGTCATTTTTCATCCTGACACCCCGCTTCCTTCCTCTGTCCATCCCCCTGAATGCCAAGGACACGGCCTCGGCGCTGGGCCACTCCATCCTGCCTGCGGGTTTCTAAGGCCACACTCTGCTAACCTGCTCTCCCTTCCCCAGTGGCCAGGCTGACCCGGCCTGTGTGGCTGCCGTGCTCACTGGCCACACCCCTCCCTCTTGCTCTCCCATCTGAGTGCCACTGAGCACCCCAGCAGCCTGCTGGGCCTCTGGTCTGCATTCCAGGGCCCGCAAGGTTCCTTGAGGTGTCTCCTGGGTTTGGATAGGGTCTTGCCAGCAGCGCTTCTCCACGCAGTCTAAATTCACTGCCCCGAGCGCATGCTGCCTTTTCAAAGGACCCAGCTGAGCCTGCCTTCTGCTGCCCCCATAGCAAAGGCGGACACAGCAGGGGCAGGAGTTTGCCATGAAGCAAGCTGGCTTATCTGAAAGCTACTGCAGACAGGCAACAACTCCAGAGTTCTGGGCCTGGGACAGCCAAGGCAGCCACTGCCAGGACTGAGCTACGCCTGGGCTCACGCTGATGCAGGGTGGGACATCAGGTGCCCCTGACAAGCTAGAGGATCAGCCAGAAAAACAGTGCGTGGCTCAGCCTCCAGGAGGATATAATGATTCTGGACAAGAACCAGGAGCCTGTGAAGCCAAATCGTGGTGACAAGCAAGTGGAACCCCAGCAGATCTCCTGGCAAGGGGTTGCCAGAGGACAGAAAAGGGGCGAGTTTGAAACTCTTGGAAGCAGGGATATTTATACACAGGAAGGTGAGGGGTGAGAAGGGCCTGCCTCCTGGGCAGGGCAGGGAGCCACAACAGCAGGATTTGATGACTGAGGTCCTGCTGGGTAAAGGGGACACGGTATGTGCTCGGGGCAGCTCTGCACAGCAGTTAGGAGGAGGCGGCGTGGGCCACGAGGAGTCTGAATCCTGATTCTACCACTTCCCAGCCATGGGAGCCCGGTTAAGATACTTAACCTCTCAGCCTCGGTGTCTGATCTCCAAATTAGAGGCAATGATACTTTATCTTCTAAGGCTGCTTAAAGATTAAATGAGATACTATTTGTAAAGCAAGCCTGCAGCAGTAGCCCGGTGGCATCCGATCCCATCAGATCTTAGAAGCTAAGTGGGGTTGGGCCTGGTTAGTGCTTGGTCAAGAGACCGCCTGGGAACACCAGGTGCTGTAGGCTTGGGAGAAGGACCCAGCAACCCACTCCCAAAAAACAATCTACCATTGAAGGCCCTATGAATAGTAGAGAAGCATTCACCTGTTGTATGTATGGTTGCTATGAGTTGGATACCAACTCGATGGCACTGAACAACAACATTTGTAAAGCAGTCTTTGGTGCTGTTTCTGCCACACAGTCCTGTGCCCATTCATATCTGCAGAATAATTTCCAGCCAAGGGACAGGCAAAAGGTCATCCAGGGATCCATGGAGGGTTGAGCACAGTGTGTGGGAGTCATGGGGGAGGGACACAGAGTTCCAGTAGGTGGGCCTGATGCCCACTCCACACTGGTCAGCCTTGTGGCCCCTCCCCACCAGCACCCACATGCAAGGAAATAAGCTGCTCTGGCACCTTTATGGAGCTGGGTGATTCCACAGGCAGTGGGAACATGGGTGGGTACATGGCGGAGGCTGAGCAGATACCCAGTGGGGCTGACGAAAGCTTGGAATGGAGAGTGCAGTACCCACGACCCAGTGAACAAAACAGGAGGCAGCAGCCAATCCTGGACCCTCCCACCATGGGGAGAGGACAGAGGGGCTGGGCGGCTCCTGTTCTTTCTCAAGATCCTGCTACCTGTGGGGTTGAAACTGCCGCGGGTGGGCTGGGGCCCAGGTGTAGGGGGCTGGGAAGGGCGGAGCCAGGAGAGGAGGCAAGGATTGCAGGAAGAGAGTGTGGGCCTGTGGCTTCTGTCAGGTGGCAGCCTCCATGGAAACCATCATTGCCTGGGGCCCTAACCTGCTGAAGGCGCCATCGCCCTTAAGTCACCACTGTGCTTTCCTTGTCACTGGCCAAAGGGACTGTCTGAAAACCAACAGCTATTCTCAGTATCGGTCTGTCTGTCCAGGTGCTAATGGGATCAGGGCTGCAACAGTTTGTTCTCTTACCCATGCCTTCACAGGAGAAGGACCCGGCGACCCACTCCCAAAAATCAATCAACCATTGAAAACCCTATGAATAGCAGAGAAGCACTTATTTCCCTTATTGTACATAGGGTCTCTATCAGTTGGACATCAACTCAACGGCACCTAACAACAACATGCCTTCACAGCATGGCTCCCTCCACTCTTTCACCCAAATATCCATCCATGGATCCATCCATCAATACATTCATCCATCTGTTCTCTACCTATCTATCCACCCTACAATTGTTCAATATGCTGGGGGACCTAATCCAGATGGTACCAGTAAAGGGGTGAACAAGACAGAAGTAGTTTCAGATCTCAGAGAACTTACATCCCAGCAAGAAGAGACAGACAACAAACAGTCCCACAATGAGCAAGGTGGTTTTATATGGTAATCATTTCTTCGAAGAAAATGAAATGGAGTAATGTAGCAGAAGGTGACCAGGAGAGGGGCAGGATCCTGTAGGGGACAGAGAAAAATCACTTCTTGGAGGAGGAGACATTGGGTTTAGACCAAGAGAATGAAATGGAAACAGTAGATTGGTGATTTGGGTAAACACGTGTTTGATAGTAAGACTTGCTGTGGTTGTTAGGTGCCACTGAGTCATGTCTGACTCATATCCACCCTCATAGGGTTTTCAATAGCTGATTGTTTTGGGACTGCTTCAAGAGTGCATTATCATGTCCTTCTCCCATTTTCTGCAGTGCCAGGGATTGAACCCAAGTCCTCAGAGAGTGCAGAGCAATGTTCTACCAACTGAGCTAAACCCCAGCCTGAGAGAAAGACTTGTTGTTGTTAGGTGCCATCGAGGAGTCGAGTCGGACTCATGGTGACCCTCACAGGGTTTTCAATGGCTGACTGTTTCGGGATTGCCTTGGGAGTGGGTTGCCAGGTCCTTCTCCCATTTTGCAGTGCTGAGAATCAAACTCGGGATCTCAGAGACTTCAGAGCAGCGTTCTACCAACTGAGCTAAATTCCAGCCCCAAGAGAAAGACTGGCAAATGTAAATGCTCCACACTGCACAGAGCTGTTCAAGAATCAAGGAAGGTGGCAGGGATGGAGCAGATGAGGTGCATGTGACGGGGCATGCAGGGGATGAGTGGCTCTCCTCATGGACAGGAGATGGGTGAAATTATGGCAGGGAATGAGGGAAACAGTTATGCTAACATAACACGCAAGCAAATAGTAGCCCAGGAAGATTTAGGAGCTAATCTGAAGGTCAAAAACAGACCCCGACTTCCAACTCAAGGTCTTTCTCTAAGCCCAAGAGGACAAGGGGACTTGTCACCATTGCCACCAACTTGTTCCTTAACAAGAGGTGGCTCAGACACTCCCACCCCTGGCGGGGTTTTCTGCTTCCTGGGTTCATTTTCCCTATAGATGGCAAGAAGAGGGGACAGGAGCAAAGCCAGCACCTTACCACCATGGCCTACAGCCCTGGGAGGCTGCTGGGCTGCCCCACTGTAGCACAAACAAGGAGCAGACAGTGCAACATCTTTGCTTTGGTAAATCACACTGTTGCAGTCTCTGGACATAGCATGGCGAGGAGAAGTGACTGAGGCCAGCAGGGGGAGAGTGACAGACCTCGGCCCGAGTGACGACATATGATGGGGTGGGTAGACCCGTGGGCATGCGTTCCTGCATTTGAGGACAGATGAGGGACTAAGCTTCAGGTCAGGAGATGAGCCTTGGGTGGAGAGGGAAGATGGCGAGGAGAGAGCTAACAGCCACCAAGGAGTCCACCAAGTGCCACGCCCTCCAGGAATGCCAGGCTTCATCCACATCTCACAATAACCCGGAGGTGCAGACTCTCGTTTCCATTTTGAGGATGAAGTCAACGGGGTCAGGAAGGCTGGGCGACCTGTCCAAGTGCCCACTGCGGCTAACTGGCAAAGCTGGGATTTGCACGGCAGCCAGCAGAGAGGGAGGTGGCATGAGGACACGTTGAGCACAGTCCTCCTGTCTCATCACCTGTGCTGACAACTTGCAAATAGAAGTCAGGCTCAGCTCTGCCCTCTCGCTGGCCTTCCTCATCCACCGCGTGGCTCACTGGACCCACGTCATCCACTCATCTCCGCACCTAAAGCGACTCGTTTTCCATGTACCACGAGTGACTGACCCACCCATCGCGCATCCAAAACAGAAACCAGGAGTCAGATTGGAGTCTTCCTTCTCCCCCTCTTCTCTGCTCTTCCTAGTCAATCACCAAGCCCTGCCCATTTCGCCTCTGAAAAGCCTGCTGCACCCATTACCACCATGATCATCTTTCAGGTCTTCCTTTGAATTATTCAGGAGTCACTGCCCTGGTCTCTCTGCTTCCGGTTCTTTCTCACTCCAACCATCTGCTAAGCGGTACTGGGCACCAGTGGTTCTCAAATGCCAGCTGCCTGGGGGACAAGTGGTTCTCCAACCAGAGCATCAGAATGCATCAGAATCACCTGGAGGGCCCGTGAAACTGCAAAGAGATGTCCCCACCCTGAGTTCCTGATTCAGTGATTCTGGATGGAGCAACTGATTTTGGATTTCTGACAAGTCTAAGGTGATGCTGATGTTTCTGGTTTTCTTGTTTGTTTTTGTGGTACTGGTGGTTGAACCTAGGGCCTCATGCTTGCATGCTTTGCAAGTGCTGGACCACTGCTGCACCCCCAGCCCATTTTTTTACTTGACTGAGACAGGGTCATGCTAAATTACGCAGACTACCTCTGGTCTTGAACTTGCGATCCTCCTGCCTCCACCTCCCCAGCCGCTGGGATTATAGGCACGCATCACTACGCCCAGCTGATGTTTCTGGTTTAAGGGCTACACTTTGAGAACCACCTGCTCTGAAGTTCATTTCTATACCAAAGACGGAATCACATCTCTCCCTGCTTAAAAAGCTCCAGTGACCCTCCACTACCTTTAGCACACAGTCTGATATCCTTACCATGCCAGGATGGTCTTCACAAGCAGGCTAGACTTGCCTCTTCAGCATCCCCTGAAGCCACCATGTCCCTTCAATACAGGCTGTGGCCACATCGCACTCTCTATGTTCTTTAAACATGTTGGGTATTTCAGCCTCTGCAGTGTCTTTTGCTTGCAACTGTTTCTCTCTTATTGGCTGTCAAATTCCTACTTGTCCATCAAGGTCTCACTTGACGGTGATTTCCCACGGAGGCATCACAGTATGTTAGAATGACCATGGACTTTGATGTCAGTCAGGCTTGGCTCTGAATTCCAGATCAATTGCTTGTTAGCTGTGTGACCTGAGTTAGCCTCTATGCTAACCTGAATTTACTCCCAGCCTCTCCATTATAAAATGCAAATAACAATAATATTTATCTTGTAAGATTGTTGTGTAGAGAAGAAATGGTTCATAATAAATGCCTGACAGGTAGTAGGTACTCAATAAATAATAGCTGTGATTTTCACTAGCTCTGCTCCAAAGCCTTGCCTGACTCCCTCCAGCCAGATGACTCCTTTTATTCTCTGTACTCCCTTAGAATTTGGGACATGATCCCATTTTGCATATATCTCATGCTATGGTCTCATATTATTTTTATATACCGGGCCTCATTCCCAGTAGAATTGGGGCCATCATATGAATAATAAAAAATTGACTCTCCCGGCAGACTTTTGGGCACAGGGCTTGGCAAGCTGAAGGCGTCTTTGCAGAGAGAAAATCTACTGCAGGTAGATAGAACCTCACACCAGAGCGCATGCTCAGTGAGCAGACCGATGGCTGGGTTTCAGGCCATGTGCACCCCGTGGCCAATATTCAACTTGTGCAGCTGTATTTCAAGGCTTTCTGTACGTGGAATGTGAGCTCTGTGAAAGTAGTAACTGTGTTTTAGTCAAGCTGAAGCCATAACAAATGTGGAATTGATGCATCTAGAGGCAGACACTACCAGCCAAAGATAGGAAGCTCATCAGCAGGATCCCTAGAGTCCTTGCCCCAGGAACAGGGTCCTTATTCTCGGGGAGGAGGGGAGTACGGGAGGGTTGGTAACCTCAGAGACTCAGGCTTGGGAATTCATCCTAAAATCCAGTGGCAGATGAGAATGTCCTTTGGTGAGCAAGGCAGAGGCCAAGTTTTTGCTTGCCGATCTGAGCTCTCGAAAGCATGCGTGATCTTGGTCTTGAGCCCGGTACATGGTGGCACCTGCAGATAAAGTCCTCAGCTCTGCCATATGGGTAGGAAACTGGGACTACAGTATTCTTAGCAGATATTAAGACACCGCTGGCCACAGCTTCCTTCCCTGCCCCTGACCCCAATCAATTCCCTACACCTTGTCTCTTCTGCTTCCCAGCAAGCCAATCACTAAGAAGGTTTGCAGGTGCTTAATGAGCACATTCTCATTTCCTCGGCAGACCCCTCACTCCCTTTCACAGCTGGCATTCAGTGGGGAAGGCAGAGACAATTCTGGTGAAGTGAGCCTTCTGATGGATTTCCCAGGCTGCTCCCAGACATCCCTGGGGTTTGGAGGAGTTCCCAGTCTGAAGCTGTTGAGATAGCTCCGAACCTAATTCAACTCCCAGCCCCTCAAGGTTCCTTGTATCAACAACTTTGGTGGGGAAAAAAAAAAAGCTGTCGCAGGGATCTAAGGATGGGCAGGCCAAACTCCTGAGATTTTTTCCTGATTCTGTGCCTGGTCTTCTCTGGCCCTCAAGTTCCATAACCCCTAAGGATGAGCAGGCTCAGCCTGCTTTATGGGAGATAAGGATTCAAGGTGTGCAGGTTGACAGGTGGTGTGACAATGTCATTCCTTAATCCTGCCCATGTTAAGGCTCCCCTAGCATGTATGCAAACCTCTACATATTCTTTTACCTGTCTGTACCTCCCTGATCTCCTGCCACCTAGAATGTCAGCCTCCAGAGACAGAACCCAATCTGATTTCCTTTCCGTCATGACCCTAGCACAGTGACCAACACACAGTAGGTGTTAAATCACTGCTGACTGATCAGTTCAAAGCTTGGTTTTCTAAGCCTCGAGATGACAGTCAGGTTGCTAGAAACCTGCTGAGGGGTTTATTCAGGAATACTTATCACATAGTGCCCTGCCCTGTATGATCCAGAGAAACTTCCACTGACACTTCAGTGTGTTCGGGCACTGTGTCAAGTCCACAAGGAACTCAAGATGCATGAGATACTGTGCTTTTCCTCAAGAAATTGACAGTCTTGTCTCCACTTAGAGTCCCTGCTGTGGGTCCTGGCAGAGGTCATTTCTGCCTCCTGCCCCCCTATTCCAGCCCAACACACTTCAGCTTACCCTATAGGACTTTATGTGAAAGTGATTTCTGCTGGTATCTGTCATCCCAACTGCAAAGTTTCCAAAGGAAAGGAGCCTGGTTTCAAGTCCTAGTGCCTCCACTTTCTAGACAAGGGAGTGAAGGACCCAAGTGTCATTCAAGCGTCCCTCTCAAATGGGCCCCTCAAAGTCACCACGCTAAGTGCCATTCTGGACCAGCCTACGCCTTCCTCCTCCGTCTTTTGGGAGCAGATACAGAGAAGAGGACAACTTGGCTCAAATCATTCTCTTTCAGCCACGGGTTCTCAAGCGTCCCCTTGGTGCATGGGAAGAGCACCAGGTTGGGGTCTGAATAGGATGTGGGTCTGGCCTCTGGCCACATGCTGTGTGTCTGACCTTGGGTTAATTACAGGAATCTCTGAGCCTCCGTGTCCTCAGCTGTGGAATGGGGTAATGGTCCCTGCCTCAGGGCCACATAAGGATAAAGGGACTAGTGGGGGTCCAGTTCCTACGTGATGTCTCATCTCGTTGGGAGAATCAGCCACTCCCTCATTCTCCTCCTTCCCCCACGTAAGCCTCAGCTTTGAGCTGGGGACAGATGTGACTGAGTATCTGGAGAAGACACAACCTTATTTTCTTCCTCTGCACCACCAAGGGAAGCAGAGGAGGAAGGTCAGAGAGCCGCCATAGAAAGCGGGCAGACAGGAGGCAGGGACGGCAGGCTGGGGCTCGGGGAGGGGGGCGGCCCTGCTATAGTCTCCTGGGGAAAAGGCCCCTCCTTCCTGAAGAGCTGAGGAGCCCGGAGAGCCCAGTGCAGAGGTGGTGGCCCACACAGGCATCTCAGAGAAAAGGGAGAGCACAGCAGCCTCTCATCAGGGGCGTGAAAGGATCTGAGTGACCATAAAACCTTCTGAGAACTCAAGACAGTGTTCTAAAGAGAGGGAGGGCAATGGAGGGAGAGAAAGGGAGCTGTGGCCCCAGGCTCAGCCAGGGATCTGGCCCTTTTATTCCCTAGCACAACTGTCTGTGGATAATGAACCACAGCAGATGGATTTCTTCCGTTCCCAGCTCTCAATGGTTTGCAAGCAGGGGCCGCACTGGGCACACGTCCCTCAGTAAGTCATTCTGGAAAAGATATTTCCGAGGGCCAATCCGCCCATTCCTCTTCCCAAGAGGCAGGACAATTTTCTTTTTTTCTTTTCCTTCTTCCTCTTTTTTTATCCATATACTTTCTTTTTATTAACTTGGTTAATGTTACAGAGTTCTTGCACTGTCAAACCAGGCCTGAGAATCCAAAGAAAGAAATGGTACAATGGACAGCCTTATCCATCCATCATACAGTATATTAAAATTTGATTTGTAAGCTGGGTGCAGTGGCGCACGCCTGTCATCCCAGGGGCTTGGGAGGCAGAGGCAGGAGGATAGCAAGTTCGAGACCAGAGGGAGTCTGCGTAACTTAGTGAGATCCTGTCTCAAAAAGTAAAAAAATGAGCTGAGGGTGCAGCTCAGTGGTCCAGCACTTGCAGAGCATGCAAGTGCAAGGCCCTGGGTTCAACCCCCAGTACCGCAAAAAAAACAAAACAAAACAAAATTTGATTTGTGTGCATTTTGATAATTTCATAATCCTTAAAAAAATTCTAACAAGAGTTGGAATTTCAATCTGCTGCAGGTCGTCAGATTTCCAGGACACTATGCCATTAAATAAACCTCTTCACTTTTGTCTCAGTTCATTTCTCAGTAATGTAACCCCAAGAAAATTTTGTGGGAGAAATGCATACTTTTCAGGGAAAGTGGCTCAAGGTCCAAGCAGGTACTTGTTAGGGTTTTTGCTTCCCAAATTATGTCTTCAGTTTAACCTAGAATCTCTTTCTATCACCCAAACACACCTGAAGACAGGCCTTGTCCCTGCCACCTCGGCTAATGTCAACATTATCACCAGCAAGTGGCTGGCAGGCCTTGTCAGGAGAGGCAGGACCATCTTAACCCGTGCTTGCAAGTCTGCATGAAAGAGAAGCCCTAGACCTAAATGCTGACTTCCTCTTACCATCCCTGTCCTTTCCTGGGCCTCCTTGCCATCCCTGCCCACCCACCCACCTGGATCACTGGATAGCTATCTAGAGAGGAGGCCTGCATCTGGTCTTCCCACCTGCAACCCACCCCTCACCTGCCACAGTAACCTCTGGAACCCGAGCCAATCATACTACTCCCCTCTTTGAATGAAGCAGACAACCACCCGCTCTTCAGTAGCTTCCGCCAGCTCTCGGGATACCGTGTGAACGGCCAGATGCAGGACTCTTACCACAGCTGCTTGTGAATGCAGCACTGGTCCCTTCTGCCCCTTTTCATGCTTGAGTCCCACTGTCCAGAACCAACCATGCTGCCTGGCATGTGTCTCAGAATCAGCACACCTAAAACATCCTGTTCCTTACGATGATCTTTCTTGATCCTCCACACAGCAGTCTCCTCCTAACTGCCGGGTGTATGTTCCAAGATCCAAGACATCCAGTGGGCACTGGAAACAGTGCTGAGTACTGAACCGTGTGTGTGTGTGTGTGTGTGTGTGTGTTTGTGTGTATTTGGCAGTGTCACAGATCAAACCCACCTGCTAGGTAAGCACACTACTACTTAGCTACATCCTCAGCCCTGAACCGTATAATTTCATGTCTTGCCCATCTTAACTAAGCATTTATCATGCACTGTGGCCATAACTTTTGCAATCTGAAGTGCAAAAGCAAAACTAGCATGATCTTAGCAGCCACAGAGTGCAGTCCTATATCTTTTCCTTATTGAGAACTTCCTCCTATTCCCTTACAGGAAATACTTTATAATAAAGGCCTCTCCTTAGCACGTCTGGATTGCTAGCATCACTACTTTTGTACTTTGGGGCCATAATTAAGTAAAACATGGGCTACTGGAACACAAGCACTGCCATCTTGATGGTCAATCTGGTAACCTACACGGCAGATAATAAGTGACTAAGGGGGTGAGTAGCATATACAGTGTGGATACACTGGACAAAGAGATGATTCTGGTCTTGGCAGAATGAAGTTAGACCATGTGAGTTTTTATCATGCTAACCACAATGGCACCCAATTTAAAACTTATGAATTATTTATTCCTGGTATTTTCCATTTTGTATTTTCAGACCACAGTTTACCATGCACATTTGATATCGCAAAAAGTGAAACTATACTCTGCTCAATTGTTGTTTCCTTTGTGAGCACCCCCCGATCCTATCCACACCCTGTGGATACTCTAACAGACTTATCCCTGCCACTCACTACTGCCATGACTTTGAACAGGTCTCTTAACTGCATTGTGACTTAGTTTCCTCCTCAGTAACATTTGGTTGTTTAGAGGCACAGTCAAGGGCTTAGAACAGTGCCTGGCCCACAGGAAACATTTAACAATTGTCAGCCATTATTCTTACTTGTTGTTAGGTGTCGTTGAGTTGGTGTCCAACTCATAGCGACCCTACGCACAACAGGCAAAAACACTACTGTCAGTGCTTCTCTGCTATTCATAGGGTTTTCAATGGCTGATTGTTTTTTGGGAGTGGGTTTCCAGGTCCTTCTTCCAAGCCTATAGCACCTGGTGTTCCCAGGCCATCTCCCATCCAAGCACTAACCAGGCCCGACCCTGCTTAGCTTCCAAGATCTGACAGGATTGGATGCCATAGTGGTACGGCTGCAGGCTTTATTCTTACTGTCATCACCATTATACTATCATTAACATAGCATGTGTCACCCTGTATAGTAACTCTTGGTGTATCTTGTCTGTCTCTCTGAGTAGATCTTGAACTCCTCACAGGCAATTCCTCACATTTACACAGAGCTTGTCAGAAAGTCAGCACTTTGATGAATGAATGAATTGTCATATTATAATTGAAACCCCCTCTTCCTGACTGGAGTCAGTGCAGAAAAAAAGCCTTCACAAGGAAGGTAAAGTCAGGCTCTCCCCCAACCCCATCACAGCTGTCACATGGAGAAAGAATTAAACAGTCAGTTTTGGCCCTGGATGGGCTTCTGTATTTTAAAGACTGCTGAATCAAATTCTGTGACCTATTTGCAGTTAAAATAGTTTCTGGCTTCAAGGTGAAAAGTGATCCCAAGGGACTAGTTGATTTTTTTTTTTTAATGGTCCATCACAATGTCTCTGGAAAACCTTCCCAGGGGATTGAGACCATGGGCAGCCCCACCTCACCCCAAGGTCGCTGGCAAAATCCTTTCCCAGGTAGAGAAAGGAATGAGCCTTCATTTACTCGTAATTCATCAAAATGTCACCGGTAAGAGCTATTTGATGTCCAAGGCTTATGAGCCTTGAATCTAAGCCTTCCCAAACCCTTTTCTCTCTGAACCTAAATGTGCCATTCTGCCAATGTGGAGTTCAATGCCAACGGGGTGCTTTGTTCTGAACTGTGAAGCTAGGGAGGGGGCTGTCTCTCCTGAACGTTCTTGCCTTTCTCGCGGGACCAGGATGGGAAAGTCAGCTGACTGGGGCAAAATGAACCCAAATCTGAAGTTCCCCAAACAGCCAGCCTGATCTCCTGCCCCCTGCTCTGACTCAGCCCGGAGGGCAGAGGCTGCCCGCCTGGCCCCGTTCGTGTGAACCACTTACTTTCAGCCATTCTCCTCTTCCCATGGGATCAACACCCAAAGCCGTACTCTGACGGCGTCCACACACACATGCAGGAAGCGTGCTCAAACGCTCTTCCGCCACTCACACGCCACGTGTCCCAGCCACCGCCTTGGGGAAGGAGGTGATGGCAGACCCAAGGCTCCAGGATGGTCGCTGGAGATAGCCCCGCCCCTCTGTCCCTTATTCCATCTCCCTCAGGCTCGGGCAGCTGCTATACTCTTTGTTCTACAAAGCCAGAGATCCCAGAATGAACCCAAGCCCCTTGCTGGGGTTCCACTCAACGTCAGTCTTTCCTTCCTGTTGCTGCCCTTTCTACAGCACTGATCTTGCTCTCTGTCCAGTGGAAAATGGAGGGAAGCTCTATATACACACAGTCCAGCCCTTGTCCCTTACACATCCCCATTCCTCCCTTAGTTCCACACAAGCTGCCTGAGCAGGAGTCCCAAGGAACCACCCATGCCTCAGGACAATGCAGGATCCTGGGTCCCCGGGAAGAAAGCTCAGGTTTGTCTCCGTGGGATCCAAACAGTGGTTATCACTCTCCACTGCTGACAGGCATTTGGCTTAATTTTATGCCTTTCCACAGAATCCATCCCCCATAAGCAAGGAGAGGAGTATTGAGAGACAGCTGTTGTTGTTGTTAGGTGCCATCGAGTCGGTGTCTGACTCACAGCGACCCTACATACATCAGGGGAAACACTATTGTCAGTGCTTCTCTGCTGTTCATAGGGTTTTCAATGGCAAATTGATTTGGGGGAGTGGGTTGCCGGGTCCGTCTCCCAAGCCTACAGCACCTGCCTGGTATTCCCAGGCGGTCTCCCATCCAAGTACTAACCAGGCCTGACCCTGCTTAGCTTCTGAGATCTGATGGGATCAGATGCCACAGGGCTACAGCTGCAGGTGAGAGACAGCTGGGGAGCCTAAAAGGGCCAAGAACAGTGCTCCCCGGGGCAGACCGGCTTATACTTGTCCCCACGTTTGCTTGGCCAGGAAGCTGCCCTCTCAACAGTCCCAATATCCCTCCAGGAAGGCGGCTCAGCACCCACTGTGCTACAGTGACCTACCCAGAGCAACCCCCGTCCTCCCTGGAGGGGGACCAGCAGTGTCTGCTACTGCCTTGGTGGCTGGGGCTGTGCCACCATGGCGTTCCATCTGCATGTCCGGCCTGGCCCCATGTCTACCCTTGCCAAGCCTCCATGTGGCCTCCCCTTGCTCCTCGCACCCTAGCCCTTGAGCTCCGGCCCTGAGACTTCCTTAGGCTGCTGAGCTGTGGGGACATGTAGGACCTCTGGGAACACCAGCCTGCGCAGGCTCAGCCAGCTACAGGCAGGCAGGGCCGAGGCTCACACCCACTCCTCCGATCAGCCCTCTGGAGCTCAGCCATCACTGCCTCGAGACCCAGCTTCTCCCAAAGCACCAGGTCTTGAAGCACAGCCCAGGAGAGACGCCCGGGTGAAGTCCTACGGCACGAACTTCAGCCAGGGAGAGATGGGTCTCTCAGATCATGTGCCCCCTGGCCTATCTGCTGAGCCCTGAAGCCTGGCCGGCTGGGCTTGGTGCAAAGTTATGGATGGCACCACACTAAGACTCCCTGACACGGGCACCATCGCCTTCCTGTCTCTCTCCCCTTGCTCCTCATGTCCACTTCCTCCAAATTGCATTCAGCCTCAGCTTTGGCCTTGGCCTCTGGTTTCCACGGAGCCTGCCCCAAGACAACTCTCACACTTCCTGTGTCCCAAATGCTCTCCGTGCACATCAGTTATTTTAACTCCATGAAAAGGTCTTTGCAGGTGAACACTGGAGCCGTAAGGGGACCAGTGGAAAGGGCAGATGGGTTAACTTGCCCCAGAGCAGGTACCTAGTACATGGATGCATTGAAATGTTTGCTTAGGTCTGTCTAACATCGAATGTGTGCTTTCTCAGGCCACTAAGAAGTCAGATGGACCCGTCCTTAAGCCCCAGCTCTGACCTGCCTAGCTGTGTGAACTGTGTTGGGTTACTTAGTCTCTCTGAAGCCTGTTTCCTCATCTGCATAAGACACTTATTTGGATGTGATGACCCTAAGGTCTCATTCTGTATAGACATTCATTAGCCCCAATGGTGTCACAGGGGACCCTCTGCTATTATGTTGTTGTTGTTGTTGTTATTGTTAGGTGCCGTCGAGTCGGTATCCGACTCATAGCGACCCTCATAGGTTTTTCAATGGCTGACTGTTTCGGGATTGCCTTGGGGGTAGGTTACCAGGCCCTTCTCCCATTTCTGCTATTATAGCCTCTGCAATTTTCTGGTCCAGCTGGAGGAAGGGGTCCAAGAAGACAGATCCAGGGCTCAGACTACTGTGATCCTAGAGAAACATCATGGCTGACATATCAAAACTTCCAACCTGGACAGGCCTGGGTCCCAGCATCATCCCCTCCTGCCCAGGGCCAACCCCAGTGGCATTTGGACAAGCTTCCCACCACAAAGGCCCTTCCCTTCTTGCCCTGGTGACTCCTACCCATTCTTTGGAAGGCAGCCCAAATATCTTCTCCCCAGCAAAGCCTTCCCCCGACTTCTCCAGACCAGATGCCACTCCCTCTAGATGCTCACTTATAACTCCTTGCACTTGGCCTCCCTTGCACTTATCACAGTTCAAAATTACACACACGTGGGATCGTTCATTGCTCTGCCTGGCCTCCTAGTCTGGAAGACTTATGGGGGTAGTGTCCATGTATATTTTGCTCCCATTTGTCTCTAATGTTTAGAAGAGTGGAAAGTGTTCAATAAGTAGTTACTGAGTTAATGGGCTGGCCAGTTAATGGATACCATGTCTCTAAGTCTTGTGAGATGCAGGCAGCCGTGTTTTTGATGAAAGAGGAGCTGGGTGGGTTTTAAGATCCCTGCCTGATGGCCCAAGTCGCTCACTATGTAGCTGCTTCTCCTCGAGTCCCAGGCTCCTCTCCCTCCCCTGCCAGTCAGTGTCACAGCTCATTAGGGGGCTAATAAGAAGGTGGCTGTGCACTGGCTCTGCCATCCCTGAGTCACCCTGCCAGGCACCAGGCAGCCCTTGGGGGCAGAAGAGCTGGGCTCAAGGTGACCAAGGGTGTTGGTGAGAGGTGAGGAAGAGGCCTGGCATTTCAGCTCGCTGCGGGCTCACTGCTGGGCTGAGCCTTCACAGTGGAGTCCCAACAAGAAGAATCTTCCAGGCAGGGGTCTGGGACTGTGGAGAAAGAGGCAAAGCCTTTCTGCAGAAGCACGTGCACCTCACAGGGTGAGTCTGAGACTCAAACACTGCAGGGAGCCTTGCTGAAGCCGTCCCCCTGCCACCTCCACAGCCAGGAGATTCCTTCTGGGCTCCCCGGGCCTTCTGTGGCTTCCTGGTGACTTATTGGCCCTCTGTATGCCAGCCTCTGCCCGCAAGAGAGGCTCACTTCTGAATGGGCTTACCCTGGACTCCAGGCCCTTTGGGAGGCTCACAATTCCCTGAATGAGGCTTGATGTTCACCCCACTGTCTACACTGCTGGACACAGTCCTGGGCACCCCCCTTCCTCAGTTCGTAAACGCCTCTCCCAAAGGCATTGTCAAGGACTGCTTATTTAATATGCCAGGTAATACTACTGTCAAAGATTAAGATTTAAAAATCTTCTTATACACCAAGTTTGATACATATAAAGGATTAAAGTCACACTGTAGGCATAACAGGCTGGGATTTAGCTCAGTTGGTAGAGCGCTGCCCTGCGGTCTCTGAGGTCCTGAGTTCAATTCCCAGCACCGCAAAAATGGGAGAAGGACCTGGCAATCCACTCCCAAGGCAATCCTGAAACTGTCAGCCATTGAAAACCCTATGAGGGTTGCTACAAGTCAGATACCGACTCGACAGCACCTAACAACAACAACAAGCAGTCATAACAATGGGATAGTTTGTGAGAAATTAGTCTTTAGCAGATTTCATCATGGTACAAACATCACAGAGTGTTCACACAAACCAAGGTGGCTATGACGTCACTGGGTGATGTAATCTTATGGGACCACCATCATATACATAGTCTGCCATCAACCAAAACGTCATTATGCAGTGCATGATTATAATTCAATAAACTAAGGGATGTGGCTTCAGATCCCGACTCTGTGTGGCTTTAAATAAGCCATTAAACTCTCTGGGCTTCAGACTGCTCATGTGTGAAGTGCGGATAATAAGGAGTGAGAGGTATACCCTTTTAAAGAGGATTGAAGAGACTACATGAGAAGCACTCTGTACATTAGCTTGCGCCAGGAACCCGTGAGTGCTCCTTCCACTGTTAAAATCACAGAGGGGAAGGGGTGGGTTCAAGGTGACACCAAGAACCAAGGTCTATATTTTTGCATTGGCCCTCATCCCCTGCCTTGATAGTTAAAACCCATCTGTAGAAACCCAGACAGTGAATTAGTAACAATTTAATTAATTTTTACAGTTGCTAATAGCGTGTACTGGGCTGGGAGTGAGCTCAGTTGGTAGAGCACCGCTCTGCAGTCTCTGACGTCCCGGGTTCAATTCCCAGAACTGCAAAGATAGAAGGGCATGGCAATCGACTCCCAAGGCAATCCCAAAACAATCAGCCATTGAAAACCCTATGAGGGTCACTATGAGTTGGACACAACTCGATGGCATCTAACAACAACAACAAATAGCGTGTACAAAGGAAACAAGAGATTTCCCCCCGGAAGAACTTCCCATAGCCTTGCTCTAACCTAGCAGAATTCTGACATTCTGTGATGTGCACCTGCATTTGAATCAAGTCTGAAAACCTACAGCACACCTAAGTGTGCCTTGGCCCTTGGTCTGTAAAAAGATATTAGCGACAGAAGATAATACAAGACGTAACATCAGAACAGTCACTGCGACGAATCCCTCTGACCAGCCATCCCTTTAGCCAGTTATTTGCCATGTCTCCCTTGACAATCTCTCTCAAGTATCAAAGCCAGCTGACTTGGGCGTGTTCTGCTCTCCCAGAGCCTGTCCAAGCACTGCCAGGGGTTGCTGATGAGCAACAAAACCATCAGAACAAACACAAAGCCCGAGGATTATCCAAAAAGAGAACCCAAACTCCCACATCCGTGGCAGTGGTCAAAGCCTCTGTGGCTTGTTCCAGAGCTGCCCTGCCCCATGGCCGTCTTACTGAAGCCCAACATCGGTGACTAGCTCCATGACAGTCCAGTCAAGATTTCGAGAATGAACGGGCAGATCCATGAAGGACTGATGCGGTAAGCAGAGGCTGCCCAAGCACGTGGCACACCTTGAAGCCCCTCCTCCCACTACAAGAGCAGCCCCTGCACCAGTCCCCTCCTTACCCGTGCAATCAGCTCCCCGACCATGCCCGTCCAGGTGCCGTTGGCCTCCGGCACGCCGTACACGCCGTCCCCGACCAGGCGGATCTTGTAGTTGAAGCGGAGGATCTCGGCCAGCTCCTTGAGCATGTCCACGCAGAAGCCCTCGTAGCGGTCATTGCCCTCCATCTCCTGGTGGTTCCCCTTCAGCATTAAATATGGGTTCTCCTGCAGCAAAACTGGGCAGCTGTGATTCTCATCTTAGCCCTGGCATGGGAGCCACAGGGACGTGGTTGGTCAGAGAGGAGACGGGGTAAGAGGAGGGACGTGGTCTGGCTGGCTCCCTTCCCTGACCTGTTCAGCCCTCCTTCAGGGGGCTTCTCTTCTCAGGAGCACACGTGGGGCAGGAAACCCCTTTGCATTGCTAATCATCATCCCCTACCCCACCCCGCTCACCCTTCCTTCTTTGTCTCTCCTCTCTCTCTCACTTATTCCACACAGACCTATTGCAGGCCAATCCAGGAGATTCGAGGGGGCTCACAACACAGCATGCTAGGCAGATTTGTGCAGGTAAGCAACACGCCCTAGGAGGACAGCCCTGGGGAGTGGGCAGGTCTGTCTGGCGAGATGTCTAGACTGAGTTCTACAGAGGACTGGGACCCACACTGGGCTTTAGAGAGGCAGTGCATCCGTGGACAGGAAGGGGAGATTTGGGGGCCGATGGGCCAGGAAAGGCACCACAGGGCACAATCCCTGGCAAGAAAGGCTACAGCCCACTTTGGCCCCTGCTGGCTCAGGGGATGCATGGAAGGATGGGTGGAAGAAGAGGCCTGGAAAGATGAACTAGGGTCAGCGAGGGCCTCAATGCCAGAATGAGGCCTCTACATCCTACAAGATGTAGCAGCATGGAAGGGGTCTTGGGTTTTAAGATGTGCAGCTATGCGCTGGGTATGGTGGTGCATGCCTGTAATCCCAGCGGCTTGGGAGGCGGAGGCAGGAGGATCGCAAGTTCAAGACCAGAGGCAGTCTGTGTAACTTAGTGAGACACTGTCTCAAAAA